>ML776678.1:743137-769740 GCA_009831015.1 Picea engelmannii | reverse complement strand
CAGGGAGTTGGTGCTTCCTTCTAGTTGGTGCTAGAGAAACCAGGGAGTTGGTGCTTCCTTCTAGTTGGTGCTAGAGAAACCAGGGAGTTGGTGCTTCCTTCTAGTGGGTGCTAGAGAAAATAGAGAGTTGGTGCTCTCAGAAAGTTGCAGCTTGAAAAATAGAGGTTGTAGCCTCATTATGAGTTGGTGCTCATATGTATGATAATGTAAATAATGTAATTATTACTTATCATATAAAGAAAAAGAGGTTTTTACCCTGTATGGGTTTCCTCGGAAAATATTTGTCTCTGTGTTTCTCATATATGTGACTGATGCTGAATGTGTCAGTGTTTATTTCCCTTCATTATTGTGATCATCATTCAGTGTTTCTGCAAAGAGTTTTAAAAGAAGCATAATTGTTTAAGCTCGGTAACAACTGATTCACCCCCCCCTCTCAGTTGTCCAACAGAGTAGTCTGTGCCCACTTGGGCCTCTTCTCTAGCTCTACAACTGCATCTGGATGCTCTGACTCTGCATATGACTATACTAACTCTGAATATGAATCTGAATCATCTAAGTCCTTTGAATCAGAAATCTCATCTGAAGAAGAGTCGACATGTGCATGCTCATCATCTCATACAGGTGGAAGAGTAAAGGTGTCTGCATGCGGCTGCTGAGGTACATGCGAGACACTTTCCTCGAATTGGACACTATGCTCCATGATGAGTCGGTCTGAGGAAATATCAATAAGCCTATATCCCCTCACACCGTCAGGGTATCCAACAAAAATGCACTCAATGCTCTGTGTATCAAGTGCCTTCCTCTTTTCAGAGGGAATCCGGGCCCATGCACGTGAACCAAAAATGCAAAAGTGGGTCACTTCCAATTTGAGGCCGCTCCAAGCCTCGTAGGGGGTATTATCCTTGAAAGATCTATGGGGAGATATGTTTTGGATGTATGTTTCATAGTTAAGTGCTTCGACCCATAGTCTCTACAGTAGTGACTTTGCATGCAACATGCAAGATGCCATCTCCTTTAGAGATCGGTTTTTCCGCTCAGGAACTCTGTTTTGTTGCAGATTGTAGGGAATTGTATGCTGCAACTGAATCCCTGCCTCATGAAAAATATTGTGAATCTCATGATTCACATACTCTCCCCCATTATCAGTTCGGAGGACTTTGATCTTCTTTCCGAACTGTGTCTCAACCAAAGCTTTAAAATATTTGAGGTGTTGAAAGACCTTGGATTTTTTCCTGAGAAAGTAGATCCATGTAAAACGTGAGAAATCATCAACAAAAATGAGAACAAAACTCGCTTTGTTGATCGATGGATGTGGAAAATGACCCATGAGGTCACTGTGGATCAGATCTAAAGGTGTGGAAGCTCACTGAGACTTTCCCTTGTCAAATTTCTCTTGAGGGTGTTTTCCGAGAACACATCCCTCACATACTCCCTTGGAGAAATGGATGTCTGGTAGACCATCAACTAATTTTTTCTTGCTAAGCTGTTGCATGTATCTAAAATTTAAATGTCCAAACCTTTCATGCCATATCCTACTACTTTCATCAGCATGAGTAAGCAGTAAAGAAGAATCAGGTTCAATAAATTCAGAAAATGTATACAATCTAGACTGATGATTTAACTCACCGGTAGAAACCCTAGAGTTGGTTTGCATGTCATAGATGTCCACGGAATTTGGTTTGCAGATGACTTTCTTTCCGATGCTATAATTTGTCATCTTATACACAGAGAAAAGGTTGACAGAAAGCTTGGGAACATGCAACATGTTCTCAAAGCTTCCGTTGGTGAGTTTAATCCTTCCTTTGCCGGTGACTTTGATAGAAAACTTGTCCCCCATCAGAATAGGAGGACCTTTGCATGAATCCAATGAAGAATATACATCTTCTGAGGAATCCATGTGATGTGATGATCCTGAGTCTATGATCCAAGCATCGAGAGAGGATTTGATGGCAATCAAGGCATGGCTAGAATTGCCTTTCTTGGAATTTGGATCTTCTGGCTTCTTCTTCTTTGCACCCTCGGGGATGTGATCTCCAAGGTTGTTTTGTTGAAGTATCTGAGACATCGAATATATTTTTTTTTCATTCATGCAGATTTCGAATGGAATCCTTTGTGACAGTATGTGCATTTCTCTCCTTTTCTTGCCTTTTATCCTTTGGATCAAGAGGCATCGGTGAAGGGTTTTGTGTACCCTTCCTGCTTCGTATGTGCATGAGATTTTTGCTTATCTTTATCTTTATATTTCTGATATTTGTGGCTGCCATCATGCACAGTGAGTGCATGCTCCCTTGGGCCTTTGATTGTGCCCATGTTGATGAGCTTGGTTTGCTCTTGTGTCAGGGATTCGATAAAGTCCTCAAGAGAAGGCATCTTCCAGGTGGCTCCAAAGGTGAATCTAATAGTATGGAATGTAGATACGAATACAGAGAATTCAGGACCAAGCTTGGAGAAAATGGTGAGAACCATATCTTTCTCCTCCTTCGATTTATCAACCCCGCAAGCTTTGAGTTGTGACAGTAAATCCTTGAATTTTGTAAAGAAATCTTGGATATTCTCGAAGCTTTTTGGATCCAATGTGAGAAGCTCCACCTCCAGCATGTGTCCCCTAATCTCATCCTGTTTTCCAAAGAGTCCTTCCAAGATGGTCCAGGCTTCATTGGGAGTCTTACAGGAAGATATATGAAAAAGGAGATCGAAAGAAATAAGACTGCAAATTGTTTTGAGTGCCTCATCCATGCGATTTAAGTACTTGGATTTTTCTATGGCTGATGATGGCTCTATATCTGTATTCATGGTTAACCTATACAACCCTATAGATTGAATATGTATGGCTATTTTCTCCTTCCATGCAAAATGGTTGTAAGATGTAAGAATGAATTCTTTTTGGAATTCCATCTTTCCGTTGTCTTCAATCTTTTGTGCCTGTAAATATTTTTGTTGTAGATTTTTCTTAGCAGTCTATTGGCTCTGATACCATGTAAATGTGTTGAACCTGGAAAGAATAAATATAGCTAAAAAATGATACACACATTTGCAGAGAGAATTGGAAAAAGAGGAAGAAGGAGAGAAAGAATGGAAAGAATTCTCATTAACCGTTATGAATAATGAATAATTTACACATGATATACTCTGTATAACTCAATGAGTTTGACTTGAGGTGAACCAAGTCACCATAGTGGTGGTCTAGAGTTATTTGGACACACACCAGCAGTTACAGGAGTGAACTGCCACCTATTCTAGTCTCTCAGGCAGTTACAGGAGTGAACTGTCACCTAGTTGAGTTAACTAGTCAACTAGTCTTCAGTTAACTGACTGAACAGAAAGTAGTGAGGAGTTAACTCAAGGAATCAAGGCTAATGCGCCACTCTAGTGATGATACCAAGGCAAGGTCTAATTATCATGGTGATGATCCCAATGTTGCATGGTGATGATCCCAATGCAACATCTAAACTCAACTCAACTAGTCAAACTGAAGTGTGAACTGAAAGAGAATATTCTTTAGGTGGAATATTCTCTCCTAAATTATAGGAGACTGGATAATGACTAATTATGAATAATAAACAAATAAAAACCTTAGGAAAAAGAAATCCTAGGTGTGTGTGAAGTAACTCCAACATTATTGAAATAAACATTTCTAGTCTAACTCCTACCCTAATCCACTAGCACATTAATCCATCTTAGACTATTGGATTAATCATTACTCTAACCTAACTAATTTGGCCAAGATTAGACTGTTTGACCAAATGTATTCACTAACCTAACTAATTTTCTTCAAGATTAGACTGTTTGACCAAATTTATTCACTAACCTAACAACATCAATTTAAAAGGTTTGATCATGATTACATGGTATGATTCAAACCAAATTTATTTTTCATGGGGTTTTATGTTTTCTCTTTTTTATATTTTTATACCCTCTTTTTATTTTTCCCTTTTTATCCTTCTCTTTTTTTCTTTTTTCTTTTTCTTTGCATTTTTCTTTTCTTTTCTTTTCTTTTTCTTTTTCTTTTTGTAAATCATTTGCAGAATAAAATATTATTTGCAACACAATATCAATGGTTCTCTCCTTGTGAGGTGCCAAGGACCAGCTACATGTTGCCTTGACTCTTCTTCTCTGGTACTTTTTTGCATTCTGATTTTCTTTATTATAAATGTAAATTTGGTGATCCTGATCAGGGGCTTAGGGCCTTCTCTCCGGGATTCAACCACTGATAAAAATCACCCACACCTGACATGAAAAGTAAAATGGTATTTACAATGAAATGAGTGAGAAAATTTTCATTCCTATGAAACATAGTGCTTGAGCATTGTGCCATTTATAGGCCCTCATGGAAGATCTTCCCCATCCATATCCTTGATCAAAAATGCATTGTTTCCTATGTAGGCATGTATTATGAATGGACCTTTTCATAAATTGTCAAATTTTCCATGTTTTCCCTTTTCTTCATTCCTTGAATCTCACTTCAATATTGTATCTCCTAACTAGAAATCATCAACCTTGGTTCTTCTGTCATAGATTCTCTTGATATTCTCTTGAATCACTTGAGTTTGGTTATAAACCTCTTCTTTGGATTGTTGTAGTTGTATAGTTTGATTGATTCTTCTTTGGATGTCATTTGGTTCTACCTGTAATGCCTGAAATAATGCCATGAAAGGAACACCTAAAGAAGTAGGAAAAACAACATCCATTCCATAGACCAATTGATATGGAAACATACCAATTGACCTCTTTGTAGTAAGTCTGTCTGCCCAAAGTGCATGTACCAACTTGTTGTGCCATGATTTTTTGTTGTCCCGCAGCATATTCTTGATAATGCTGACCAAACTCGTATTTTATGACTCTACTAATCCATTTCACTGAGGGTAATATGTTGTAGAGTTTCCTAAGGTGATCTGATACTTGCTGCAAAACTCTATCATCTTTTTTTATTTGAATGTTGTTGCATTATGAGTGATAATTTTCCTGGGGCATCTAAATCTAGAAATAATGTTAGTTTCCAAAACATTTATGATCACATCATCAGTGGCTTTCCTGGTGGGTACAACTTCAATCCACTTGGTGAAATAATAAGTAGTTGTGAGAATCCACTTGTGCTGGCCTGATGAAGGTGGGTGGATTTCTCCAATGAAATCCAAACCCCATTGTTGAAATGGAGCTTCAACTAAAATTTCCTTCAAGGGTAAAGGCAGAAGTTTCCTTTTGCCTTCAAAGATCTGGCATTTATGACAGGAGGTCACTTTCTTATGGACATTTTCAAATAAGGTTGGCCAGTAGAAACCAACTCTAAGAATTTTATTGGCAGTGGTCTTCCAATTCAAATGTCCACCACAGTATCCTTCATGGAATTCCTGCAAAGATTTATCATCTTCTTCTTTCAACAAACAATTTAGTAGAATACCTCCAACATCATTCCAATACAGTTTACCATTTAAAATGAAATACTTCATATCTTTAAGTTTCAAAAATCTATCTTTAGTTTTAATCAAACCAGGAGGACCTTGTAGATGATGTAAAACAAAAATAAGGTCTGCATACCAGGGAGAGTTTGAGAAAAAAACTTTAACTTGTGGAGCACCTTCTCTTCTTGTTCATCAACTACAACTAGAAAATTAATATCCAAAGCATGGAATTTTGACTCAGCCATAAGTTTGTCTAATCCTTGACCCTTGATGATCTTGGCTGGTTTGATCTCTATATCATACTCAAGGATCACAACAATCCATTTACCTCTTCTGCCATCTAGATTGTCTTGAGTCAGAATATCTTTCACCACAACATTAGGAACATAAGCAATAATATGTGAGTGGAGAATATATACTCTGGAATCTTTAATTTCTTTTACCAAGGAAAAATCTTTCTTTTACATTATGTTATAATTCAATGCAACATCTCTCAAAGATTTACTGAAGAATGTTATAGGTTGTTCATGGCCTTCACTATTCTTCTGCAAAAGGACTGTTGCAATGGTATGCTCAGAGGAAAAAGAAAATAGGAGGAAAACTTTGGTATAATTAGGACTGATAAGTACAGAGGCTTGTGTCAAGGCATATTTCACTTGATCAAAGTAATGTTTGGCTTATATGGAAAAATTTATTTTTTTATATTTTTCAACATATTGGTTATGTTTCTCAGAAGTTCTTCCAAGTTAGGGATAAATCTTCTTAGAAAGTTTATTTTTCCTATGAAATACTACAACTCTTTTATGTTTCTTGGATGGTCTATTTTTGGGATGGCTTCATTCCTACCAGAATATATTTTGATACCATCCTTAGATATGATG
This sequence comes from Picea engelmannii, assembly GCA_009831015.1. Lineage (NCBI taxonomy): Eukaryota > Viridiplantae > Streptophyta > Pinopsida > Pinales > Pinaceae > Picea > Picea engelmannii. The sequence continues at coordinate 763,460 of ML776678.1, read as the reverse complement.
TGTCCTATCAGTTTACTTTCCTCTATACCAAATAGATTTTTCTTGGGATTTAGTGAGATTCTGAATTTGCTGCATTTTTCAAAAATGTTTCTAAGGTGTAGCAAGTGTTCTTCATCTGTTTTAAAAAACAACAGTTATGTCATCTAGGTATATGAAAATAAATCGTCCAAGTTCATCCACAAAATCAATATCCATTGCTCTCTAAAATGTGGCCCCAACATTCATTAAACCAAAAGGAATTTTCACATACATGAAAGTGTCCCAAGGTGTAGTAAACGTTGTTTTATACTAATCATCAAGGTGGAATAAGACTTGGTTGTATCCCAAAAATCCATCTATCAAAGAAATTATACTGGATCCAACTACCTTCTGCAAAATATGATCCATTTTGGGCAAGGGGTAGTTGTCTTTAAGTCGGACTTTATTTAGGTTTCTGAAATAAATAAAGAGTCTGATTTCTCCACTATTTTTTTATGGTAGGAACTAAATTGGACACCCATTTAGAAAACCTTAATGGGACAATGATTTTAACATCATGCATTTTCTTTATTTCCTTTTCAATTAGAGGCATTAACTTCGGGTTAATTCTTCTAAGTTTATGTTTGAAATGATTATGATCTTGTTTTATGGGAATTTTATGTTGTATAATGCTAGTGTCATGAGATTGTAAATATTCATAGCTCCATGCAAAAACATCTACAAATTCCTTGAACAATTATATATATTTCTGTTTTTTACCATGAGGTAAATATTTTGGCAATTTAATCATTTTTGTTCCTTATCAGTCCCTATATTACAGTCCTCAACATCTTTCCTAGTAGGTTCATTTATTTTTTTTAGCAACATCATCGAAATCAAACAGTTATTCCAATAGGACTAACCCTCTAGGAAGAATGTTATCCTTTAATTGCAAAAAAATGGATTTTTATTATTTTTCATTTATTTCTTCTAAATCTATTTTATTTACACTTTCATTATCACTATCTACATCAATATTTTCACATTCAAATTCATTTATTGATTGAATAAAATCATCAATATGTTCATCATTACCAAAAACTTGCCAATACCTGATATTGTCTAGAATAGTAGGTCTTCATTTCACTTGCACTGTGTATTGGTGATTAGGGTAAAATGGTATTTTACAAGTGGTTGTTGAAGTATCTAGTCCATCTATAAGTATGTTTTGGCCTCTCGGAATCACCTGCAAGTCATATTCAGTAAAGCATAGCAAAAAATCAAGAACAACATTTCTATAGGCCCTCAGTCCCAGGTGTTTGGCAGAGTACTCAGCTTTGATCTATTTTATGATAAGTTCAGAATCACCTCTTACTGAAATTTGTTTGGCACCAAGTGTTTTTAACAATTTTAGACCTAGCATTAATGCTTCATACTCAGCTATATTGTGGGTACAATGGAAATTTAATTTGTAAGAATGGATTTCTGAATATCTTGCTTTTGAATTGAACACCTGCACTCTAGCTCCAGATCCTTCTTTACTGATAGCTCCATCAAAATCTAAACTCCACAGAGGTTCCATTGGTTCATCAATTTGTACTATCTCTGTTTTATTTTCTTCAGGGATTATTTTTCTTTCCTCCAATTTATACACATCATATTCCAATTTGGCAATTTGACTTTCCATGTCACCATCATTATATAAAATGAAAGAGTCAAGATCAGAATAAAAAAATTATAAGGGGTAGTTATGTGGTTTCTCTTCACTATTGACCATGTATTTCATCAGTGTCTCTCTGTACAATCTTCTCTGCTAACCAAATAATGGGATGGTGGAGTAGGACATATCCAGTTGTAGGGTACCCTATAATTTGTATCCCCATGATTGAGACAATAACATGCCATACTTTGGAGGTATGCCTGCAAAAACAATGTCCATTACCGTGATTTTGGTTGGGATTGTACCAAAGTAATACACAAGTCTTTCATCAAACCTATGTATTTCACTTTGTTTGAATCAAAGGAGTATAAATCCTTGTAAGTCCTGGTAATATCAAGCCCTAATTTCTCCATCACAGCCTTAGGCATAAGGTTATGAGAAGAACCAGAATCTAGCATGGCATTGTGCAATGTTTTATCAAGAATATTTAAGCTAATGTAAAAAGGAGGAACAGAACCACTGTCATCTTTTCCCTCAACTTCAGTTCCAAACAAAAACTATGGTTGATCATCAGCAATGTTCACTTTTTATGTACCCACTCCTAGTTCTATGTTCAGGGCTTTGATCACTTGTGATATGTAAGAAATTTTTTTCATTAATTCTGACAAAGGAATAGGTATTTTGAGTTTAGCCAATTCACTTTCCAGACTGAATGTGGTAGGAGTTTTGTTTTGACTAAGAAAATCTGATTTATCAACCACATTTGTTTGTATAGTACGATTGGAATGACTGGTGGACACTACCTTAGTTTGAGTTGTCTTTGGTACAGATTCAGGTGTTCTTTTTGTAAGGACCTATGAGTTTTTCTTTCAAGGAACTTTCTTGACAATTGTATCTAAGGTTTTCTTAATTTCAGAAGCTTTCTTGGTTGGATTATCATTAGAATTTTTACTTCTCAAGTTGTATTTCCTATGAACTTCCATTATTGTGTTTTCAAAAGCTTGATGTTCTAATTCTTCCTCATCTACTTCAGTCTGTGAAAGGAGTAAAAGATCATGTTCTTCTTGGGTAAGAAAGATGGAATTATTATTATTTATTCTCATAAGATTTATGTGAATGTCATTAAGTCCCTCGATTGTTTCTTCCCCCTCATCAACATAGTTTTATTGGAAAGGTGGCCTAATTTGTTCATCAGGGCCTCTCTTTTCTCTTTTCTCTCTAGGTTCCCTTTTTATGATTTGGGGAGGATTTATCCTAAAATTTGGATTTCATATTTAACAGCTAGGTTGATTCTCTCTAGGTGGGTTCCTATCATTGATTTCTAATATTTCCATCATTCTTTCCATAGTTCTGACTAAGGAGTCTATTTTGGCATCTGCAGTGGAAGTGGATGGTTATTCCTTGATTGTGACTCTCCTTTCTGTTCTTTCTCTAGTTCTCCTAGCCAATAGGTTTTCTTCAACACTCACATCACATTTTTTCATAGCCTCCAGAGTTTCAAGATTTCTTTCTCTCAATTGGTAGGACATGTCAGCATTAAAACCATTAGGGAACTTAATCAAACCATATGAGGCATGTCAAGATGAAGTCTTCATTCCCTCCTACTAGTCTAACAAGACCCTCTAGGGAGAATGTCTCATGATGTTGCCTCAAACAACAACACTCCCTCAAATCCATTTGATGATCAGTAGTCACGTATATAGAGAGAGAGGGAGGTATCCCCTTTCTTTTGAGAATCAGATGAAGTTCCAAGACCCGTGAGAGATTTTGAAAAAGAGAAAGAAGATTCAACATGTGGTGCACTCTCTCCTCAAAAATGTACATGGACTGCATCAGAGAATCATATCCTACCACCTTGACGGATTTGGCCACGGCATGACAAATTTTCAGGGGAAGGATTTATGATGCAAAGTGCCACAATTACAATGTTAACGTCTCCAACCAACAAGCTATAGCTACGCAAGAATAATTATATGGTTTTTTCATTCCCTATGATCATAACATGTGGCCACTTTTCATAGTTGTTGAAGAAATATCATGGACGGTTGTTTCCTTCAAAAGAGAGAGTGAGAAGAGATCGCCTGCAGTATTTTCAAGATCAACTCTATGAGCTACTTCTTATTTTGATCTCCCTTCCATTTCCCTGAGAACAACAATTGTATCCTCCTCTTAATTTGACTCTAGGTAGCATCACCATAAACACACATTTGTATGCAAATTTTTTATCCGACAACTCTTAGTGAGACAGAGCATATGAGTTGGGTACTCTCTTGTTTGTCATTTTTATGTATTTTTCTTGTTGGGTGTCATTTCAGTCATCACAAGTTCATTGTTAATCTTTGTTTGGGTGTGATTCTTCAGCAATCCCACAAGTCATTTGTTCACATCCTTCAGCTGATAGTGAGCAGGGGGAGAACCAGTTTTCTCTTATGACAATGAAGAGGATCTTTGATATGTTTCTTGCATTTGATAAAGATGTGAGTGGACCACGAGCCAGAAACAACTTCACGAGTATGTTGATAGAGTCCTTATTTTTTATGGAACCCATAAAACCACATTTAGACATGGAGCGGGAAGAAACTAAAATCATGGATAGAAATCTTTTGTTATTTTCAAATATGTCCTAACACAATGGCTTCATTCAGGATGAACTGGCAAACCCTTCTGATGTAGTTGATACACATCGGGTAGCAGAAGATACATAGCCACATTCATTGCTATTTTAAATTCAATCCAACGTCAAGACACCTACAATGATAACCTTTGCAACTAATCATGGCTCATAGTGTCTCGCCATAGCAGTGCCTCTAAAATTTCCCTCCTTCATTTTAAGGGCCAATTTTTCTATTTGTTTTCTTCATATTCCAATTTCACTAGATTCACTATCCTCTACAAAAACCAACACTCTCGTTGATGGAATTAGGACCCTTGACCATTCTAGGTTAGTTTTTACATCTTTTGCAGTGTGTGCTCCTCTTCCCAAGACACGGAACTCTATATCTTCAATTACAGTCCCAACCATAGTTTATGATGAGTTCCATGTCAAGATGAATAGATTATACCCACGGTCAAGCTTTCTCTCATAGGGCATGTTGAAAAATTTGCGTGCAGTGGTGGACCAATTCATTAGCCTAGTGGAGAAGTATGTTCATCCAGTTAAGGAAGGGTTGAAATATTTGGGTCACCTTTATTTTGGTTTATTTTTGGTAATATCACATGCAACCCATCTTATTATATGGAATTTCCTCTTGTCTCTAATTGAGGATGGAGTTCAATAAAAATACATTTTAGTTGGACCGGCATTCCTCTGCTAGTGCACTTTGCAAAACCTCTTCAGAAAATGCAAGCCCTCTCCTGAGGGAGTCAAGCCCCATCTCACTCTGATACCATGTTGATTTTTCTATATGAGATCGATATGTTATTACAATGATGAGTATTCCATATATAGAGAATATATGGTGACCATCCATGAAAGTATGTGTCCCTTGGATAATAAATAACTATTTATTATTATTATTACTTATTATATATATTATTTAATAATCATTAATTATTTTATTGATTATTAATCTAGGAGAATGTCTTCCCGATGTTGTCCAAACATAAACATGTTATACCAATTTTGAGTTGTGGGTATTTTATATACTTTTGGCACATTTAAATCATTTGAAACCCACCCATAACACTTCAGAAACTCAACTATACCACAACAATAAATTGGGGATTTTGGTAGTAAGAATACACCTACAACCTAAGTGTTTGATGAAAGGCATCACCCAAAAACACACACAAATTTCTACAACGGTGAAGTGGGATTTTGTCATCAAAGTGTTTCATGAAATGTCTACACTACTAAACTAAGAAAAAGACAAAAACTATAGAGGGGATATTACAAAGAAGCCATAAGAAAAGTTAAGTATCTTTAGGAGAAAACTAAGGCAAGGGAAACTTTTCAAAGAGCTTGGGACAAAAAACTGAAAGGAGAGATGGATTAGTGGAAGAAAGTATTCAATACAACTTTATTCAGGAATAATTCATAGTCATATGTGCAAGGGAAAAAAACACAAAATGATCCCAATATGGTATATTCCTTTGGGAAAAGGCTGAGGAAGGAGCCCATAAAATGTTGGGGATGCAAGGAGGACCATATGTATAAAGAATGTCGTCATAAAAGAGATAGTATGAGGATTGTGCATAACCTTAAAGAAGTTTATATGGTGGAAGACATGGATAGGATTGTGCCAAGGGTTTATGTATCTTTGGACAATATACAACCATATTATCAATCCCGCATTATCGAGGTGGAAGGTGGAGCGCGAAGGGGACTTTCAGGTGGAAATAGTATGCATCCTAGACTGGAAATTCAAAGTTCTCAGGAACCAAGCCATCAACCTGGTAAAGGTCCGATGGATTTTCTACACTCCTAAAGATGCCACATTGGATCAGAAGGAGGCCATGCAGGAAGAGTACCTGTAAAGTTTTGCAGATTCTAAGGGAATATGAATGTACATTTGTACATGTGTGGATAAAGACTCAATTTTGGTGTAGTTGGAGTTCTTGGAGCCACAAATCCAAGAATTCCTATCCATTTTGTGTTGGGGCCTTGAAAGGGAAGTGAGACAGTCTAATATACTATGGTGCAGAGAAGGGGGTACACGTTACACATTATTTTAGTCACCCTGGTGATGTTTCTACAACATGTCTTCAAGATTCCAAAAGAACCTTTCTTCATGAGAAAAGTGACTAGCTCCCTCTTCTACAAAACTTGTCTTTAGAAGGTCATCACAGGCCATCCATAAGGTATAGTGCGGAAATGCCTGATTTCCGTAGGTTGTCATGAAATTTCTTGTGACATTTCCGTAGGCTGCATTATAGCCAGGGTGCGGTGGCATTGGAAGACTAAGAAAAGGAACGAAGTTCACGAAAGTTCCATAAGGGATCTTCCATAATATGAGGTGGAATATGTATGGTTGGGATTCTACTCGTTTCTCTGATTTGGTGTGATCATCCTAATCTCTTTAACCATCTCTCTTTCTCCTATATAATAATGGATTTCTCATGGAAAGGGTTAAGCAAGATTAATAAAGGAAGATCAAGAAAGGAATTAATGAAGGAAAGGCTAAGAATTGTGTGAGGGATTCTATATCAATTGATGCTTTAGGTCTTCATATGTCCATCAAGTTATTGTGGATCCTCTTCATGCAAGTTTGGATCAAGTGTGTGTGTTGGAGCAAAGGGCCACCGAAAGGGAACCTTGCAACATCAAGGTTGTTTGGTTGTATCTTCCACTTTTACTTAATATAATATAGTGGCATGTTTCTTTCCCATAAAATCATTCTCATTTTATTACATGACTCCTTGATCACATGTGTAATTTTTCATTGAATATACTATTGTTGATTTCACTTTGGTTGGTTTGTGTTTCATTGTAGATCCTATATCACAAGAGCATCGAAGTGGAGTAGGGACAACAAAGATATAAGGAAGTGATATTCAAAGGTATGTCATTCATCTCTTGTTTTATATTAAAATCAATTATTAAATCTTAGGGAAAGTGTGACGTCCTATCTTGTTTTGTTTTAGATCAAGGTGGATCTAGGGAGATCAGTTTATGTCTGCATTCACCGATTTATCCAATAAAAAAATTGGCAACAGTATTGGGCATATGACTTGTTTTGGGTTTTTTTTGTCCATTTTCCTTTAGCCTACCTCTTTTCATTTTAATCCAGTCTCTGAGTCTGTGGGGGATCCATTCAAAATCTCTAGATCTGAAAGTTCTTTTAGACTATTTTCCCTCTTTCCAATTTTCCTTTGTTTACAAGCATTTCCGCACTATATCCCATATACAGCCTATAGAAACCTTAGATAGACACACCATGACTATTTAGACAAATGTGGAATCTCTACATCCTACCCATATCTAGCCTGCGGAAACATCAAATCCCCGCACTGTACCTTACTGTTGGGTTGCGACGTCTCCTGTAGAATTTTTGGATTAAGTCTTTTTGTCTTTTGAGACCCAGTTTTTCTTTGATCACCTGGGAAGAAATTTTAGTGCCACTACTTGACTGTTTTCTGAGTGTAAGAATTTTTGTTGATTGGTTTTCAGGGATTTAAAACCCTTCTTCATCATTTTACAAGATTTTACTTCTTTCTTTTTGTCATCAAGGACATAATCTCTGGATTTAAATCTCAGTTCTTGATTGATAAAAGTCTTTGATTTGATTTAAAGTTTTGGATTGTTTTACATTTTCTGGATTACTTATTGATTGGAAAATTATTTTCGTTTGCATTTAGCAAAACACTTTCTCGTCATCTTCATTTTTATATTCATTGAAAGTTTGACTTGGGTATTTGTTGAGTGTATTGATTTTCTTTGATTACTTTTCCTTTCTTCATTATATCCCTGACTTGGTTTTGGAAAGGAAGAATTAAAGTCATCTATTATTTGTAGTAATCATTCATAAGAAAATTTGTTGCATTTAATTTTTTTTTTACAAGAGAACAAATTGGAAAATTTCATTTCTTATGATTGTTTGAAATTGTGTTCATTCAAGAAAAAGGAATTATATTTCATAGCTTTCGTGTTTTCTGAAGAAATACTTTCTCCCTATTGTACTTAGAGTTCATCGAACTGAAACATTGCATTATTCATCTCTTTTTTCATATTATTGGGTGAAGGTCTCATACAACATCAGTTTCATCTCCATCTCCCTCTTGCATAAACAACAACCTCTAAAATACTACGTAATTTTAAAATTTATTAGTAACTTTTCTTTTCTAGAAACTCTTTCCACCAACATTAGCTAGGATAGTGCTTTGGAATAGGTTGTGAGGCACACTCTCCAAATCATAAAACACACAGTATCATCTTGTGACAGGGAGTGTTCAAATCCACTTGCAACATTTTTTCCTCAGAAGCTCTTCTCACAGAAGGGTCAAACCTGAGGTCACATTAAGGATGGTAGAGTTACTCACCCTACTTTGTTGGTCTTGGTGTAGATATTGTGCATATTACAGGGGTCACTTGAATGTATACACACAATTATGAGTGGAAGCCTTTCGAGTTCATTTCGGGCTAGATACCCTGCCATTGCACGTGGATCAAATTGCCGACTGTTTCCCCCAAGCATCACTGTTGTTCTTGGTAACCTTAGTAGCCTATATTTTTAGGTTCTTACACGAGGTGACTGTGGAGGGGCAATTCTTCACGGTACCTGGAATCAACATTGGCCAGACTCACTCGGGCTCCTTGGAGGGTATACCCACGATTATGTGTGAGAGCTTGCACCAGGGTGTAAGTCCGTTAAGCAGGTTGTCAACGTAACTTTTCCACCTGCTCTATCTTAGCCCATTATTGTCTTGACTTCGTGACATTGGATTTCATCACCAACTATTGACTTCAAAATAAGAATTTTTTTTTGCTTATTAGCGAGTGTTGTTTGTTTCCGTAGTTGGCCATAGATGTTTTTTGTAAAAATTTTGGTTTGGCCAACATCGACCCTCCATGTCGTTCACGTAGGATGCAAGGGATACCCCCGAAATATCTAGAAGGTTATATCCCTTTACCTCCTAATTCACCGGAGGGTTCTCCCAAGCGAAGAGCGGTCCAGGACACCATAACCTCGCAAGTGGAAGGTTCTACCTCTTTAAAAAGTTTCTGAATTATTTATGATTCTCTAGAGGCTTTATGTATCCCTTCTGGATATGAGCGATGTATTCTCTGGATGAATTCATCATGAGAACTCATTGTTTACACTTCTGGAATATCAACCAAACCCCATACAGGCCCTGGAGCCGAGAATCCCCTTTGCACTACTGACATATTTAGAAGCTCACCTCACACGATGCGGGACCTTTATGGCAACTTAGGGGAAGGTCCTGATACACCCGTTTTCTCCCAACTGCTTGAAACGTCTGTTACCTACACGATAACTTTAGACCATTTTGTTGGTACAACTAGCAATATCATCATCGTTCCAGACCCATAGTCAGTTGGTCCTAGCTCAAATTTTTCTCTCCAGATGGCCCATTCTACTATGGTCCCATATGTTACAAATATTCCTACTGGGAATGTGGTGGTTAAACAAGATCCCATTGGCGCACCACTCTCGTCTAGACCTATCCTATCACTTCCTCCTAGGTATCACGCTTTGAATCCTTCCACCGCCATCCTTACCTAGGTTCCATCTGGAGTTTCTGTAATTTTCGTTCCACCTAGGTACAATGTTGTTGTCGGTTTTGTTCCTACACCTTCCCAGGTCCTCTCTGGAGGATCTTATCCACCTTTTCCTGGGGGATCTGGCCCTAGTGGCTCCAATCCAATTGGAATCACCTATCATCCATTCACTTCTAGTTCCCAGATTCTCATTGGAGGGAAATCTCACATTGGGGGGGAACCTCCACTTGGAGGACAACCTTAGGTTGGACTCTATAACCCACTATATCGACAGAAAACATCAGTATCACTAGCCCAACTTTGGAACCTTATTGCCCAAAGAAATCCACAATCATCTGGGGGAAATAGCCTCAAGTCACCTCTTTTGTACCCCCTCACTCTGAACAACCATATCTCGGTTCTTTAAATCCTGCTTGGGGTCCAAACGTTCAGTCTAGTGTCCCTTTTCAAGGGAACATTTCCAACCAACCCAACCCTATGGGATATATGCCTCCAAATCCTCCACGTCACAATCTATCAAGACTCTCCACGTACATGCACACTTCTTACTGTCCTACTGGTATACCAACGGGACTTCATCCCCAAAGTCACTAGTATCCTCACGTGAACAGACGACTACCTTTTCTAGCCACTTTGGATTTACCTGACTTGTCTAGAATATTGAATGACCCTATATTACATTCTCCCCATTGGCCCGTCATACCAACCAAATTACCATCCGACATTCCCAAGTTTGACGGTCGACCAGGAGAAGACCCAAACAATCATGTTATGACTTTCCACCTTTGGTATTCGTCCAACTCTTTGATGGACGACTCTATTCGGTTATGACTCTTCCAACAAACTCTCACGGGTTCGGCCACAAAGTGGTATATAGAATTACTATGAGGCTTCTTTAATGACTTCAATACCCTTGCCATGGATTTTCTCACACATTACCAATTTCCAATCTACTATGAGACAGGAACCGATATTTTAAGTTCCTTTAAGAAATCCTTTGCTACTCACATTTCTAATCACATTCATGAATGGAGATGAAGGAGACGCTTGATCAAACTCGACCTTCCTGATCATTTATTGGCTAAATGGTTCACCAAATAATTCGTCAAGAAAATCTCCCATGATATTTCCATGGGTGGAGTTGTCACTCAAGAGTAGGCGATTAGTCATGCTCAGTACCTAGATCTTGTTTATTCGCAAACATACACTCTTTACAACTTGCTCCCTGATGCCCCTCTCCCTTCTACCATCTCTACCTCAACAACCCCAGCAACTTCTCATGCTATTGATGGTGTGATTGGCACCTTCCACACTGAAGCTAAATCCACATCGGCCACTCACACCAATCCCAAATCTACTGCATCTAATTTTCAAAGTGCTCTGACTCCTACTCCTTCCACCAGCAAAACTTCTGAGGTTAAATCCATTCAATCTGCCCCTACCGGCAAAAATAAATCTAAAAAAGGAAAGGGTAAGAATAAGGAGGATAGAAATAATAATCCACAATCCGATAAACCCAACACATAGTCTATTGATGATAAGGATAAGCGTAAATCTCGATATCCTTGCCTTATCCATGGTGGCAATCACTACATGAAAGATTGTCCAAGACATGTTGAGGTCACTAAGTTCCTTCAAGGAACGGGAAAGCCTCCCACACCTATCGTTTTGTCACAACCTTTCCCTTCTCAACAACAGGCCCAATTGGTCATTCATAACCAACCCTCTCCTTCCACCACTTTGTATGTCCTTATGTGTACTGGTAATTCTACCAAGAACGACGTTGCAATCACCACTCAAGCTAAATATTATTCTCCTTTGAAGGAGAAAGTTGAATATTTACCACCTTCATTGGTTCAACCACCTCCCTCAACTTCACCTCCCAACGGTCCTCTTCATCTCGAATGACTGGGTCCTGATACAGTTCTTTGCCCTCCTTCAAAGGGAGTTGTTCAGAAGTCTACCTTTTATCCACATGCATGTGCTGCTCAAAACTACAACATTGTAGAATATCTTGCAAGCACCCTCTGCAATGTCAACTCTCGAAGTCCTTCAAAGTTGTCCCGATCAACGGAAGGCATTGTTAAATTCCATTGGTGGAATTGATCCCACATAAATGAATTTGATAATATTTGACTTGGAAGACCACATTCCAAGGCTACCTCCTCAGTTAGCATTTCAGAGTCAAGTTGTTGTCGAGAACAAGAATATATGTAGAATGGTTATTGACGAGGGTGCCTCGACATGTGTTATGTCAGTTACTTGTTGGAAAGAAATTGGCTCTCCTCCCCTCACCGAATCACACAATACACTTAAGGCTTTCAATGGTTCTGGTTTTAAACCCTATGGTGTTCTTCCCTCGGTGTCTATTACGTTGGAAGAAAAATCGGTCAATGTCAAGGTTAATGTATTTAATGCAACTCTTGAATATAACCTCTTACTTGGCCATAGTTGGATTGATTCCATGCATGCCATCGTGTCTACCCTTTTCTGTGTGTTACATTTCCCACATCAAGGAAAATTCATTACGGTTGACCAACTGGCCTTTTTCAATTTTGATTCTCATACTAGAAACGTACCCTTTATCTCAAAGACACCTCCTAGGTATGAGAATTTTGGTGTGGGTCTTCTGAAAGATTCCACTTTAATGGGTACCTTCCCAATACCACCAACCAATGTTCCACCTCCTTTTTTTGCCTCAATCAGCATGATTTCCACCTTCATCCATGAAACCCCCACATCTCATGACCCGTGGATAGTACCTGATCTTGGTGATTATCTTCGCTATGGCGAACAAATTCCCTTAAGTCCAGTTGAATTTTCTTATCAAGCCATCCAATCGACAACCCCCTATACACCCTCTCTTTGTGATTCATCTCCCAATCTGTTTCACGTCATATTTTCTATGGATTAGATTATCATGTCAGTTATGTCCATGGGAGACACCCCATGGAATGATGGACATCATCGTTCCATTCTCTTCCTAGAACAACACACCATAGAAAGTTACCAATGGATTTCGACTCTGTCGACCGTTGTTGTCATTTCCTTTGTTCCCGATTCATCCCGTGACGTGTTATATGAAGTGAATCTGAGTAATATCTGACCCATCAGTCCTCTTGACATATCCATTAAACCTGGAGTCATCGGAAATTTTCACATCGAAGCCTCATGTTCCGTTGATGAGGTCGTCACTTATAAAGCCATTTTTCAAGAATTTTGTTACTTTTTCTCTTAGAGCTACGAAGAGATGTCAGGTATTGACCCTGATATTGTTGTGCATGAAATTAAGACCTACTCAGATGCTAAATTTTTCTGCCAGAGACTTTGCCCAGTCCACCCTTGTAAATCCGCTGCTATCAAGATTAAAGTTGAAAAACTTCTTAAGGCTGGGTTTATTTATCTTACGGCTTTAACCGATTGGGTCTCCAATCTATTTCTAGTCAATAATAAACCAGGCATGATCTGTGTATGTGTAGATTATAGGGATATCAAAAAATCTTTTACTAAGGAAAATTATCCAACCCCCTTCGTTGACCAGACCGTCGACCATTGCGCCGGGAGAGAAATCTTCTCCTTAATGGATGGTTTCTCTAGTTATAATCATATTAATATTTTGCCTGCGGATCAACACAAGACTGATTTCATTTGTCCTTAGGGTAATTTTACCTATCAGAAACTACCTTTTGGTTTGAAGAATGTTGGTGTGACTTTTCAACGTGCCATGTCTTATGATTTTCACGATATCAAGAACATCGTACAATCGTATCTCGATGATCTATCGGCGCCATGCATCACCAAGATCACACAACCCATCTCCAAGCCTTTTTTCTTCATTGTCATTACTATCATGTATGTTTGAACCCACACAAATGTGTTCTTTGTGTGGATTCCAGTCGACTTCTAGGTTTTATTGTGTCACTTCATGGAATTCGGGTAGACCCTTTGAAGGTTGAGGCTATCCTTAATCTACCTCCTCCTTACACACTACGCCAACTTCAAATTTTGCAATGGAAAGAGAAATTTTTGTGTCGATTCATTCCAAATTATGTTGATTTAACACAGGGTTTTACTTGACTGTTGAAGAAAGGGTGCGAGTTCGTATGGGAAGATACCGCCAATAAATCCTTTGAAGCTTTAAAACTTTCCTTAACCCGTACACCACTACTTTCCCCACCCGATTATAGTCGAGACTATTTCCTTTACCTCTTCTCTTTAGACTCTACCATTTCCATGGTTTTAGTCCAAGAGGATGATTCACACGATGACCATGTAATTTATTATTTGAGTCGAAGTCTCACGACTACCGAAGCCAAATAACTACATGTGGAGAAACTGGCCTTGGAAGTTGTTCAAGTTGTCCAACATTTTTGTCATTATATCTTATTACGTAAGACCACTGTCATTTCCGATTGAAACCCTATGCAGCATATCCTTATGTTCCAATTGCTAGGGGGAAAGTACTCCAAATGGATAGTGATTCTCCAGGAGTTTGACTTAGAGTTTGAATGCGCTAAGTCTAAGAAATATTTGGTATTTTCCGAATTGATATGTGATCTTCACTCTACTGATACAGCAAATGTGGTAGATGATTCCTTACCTGATGAATCCCTTTTTCTGATCAGTTCTGATGATGTTTGGTATGGAGATATTATCATTTATCTCCAGACTCTGGCCCGGCCTTTCTAGTACATACTGTCATCGTATATGGTATCAAGCCCATCAATACATAATTCTTGGTGACACTCTTTATCGCCATGGTGTTGACTCAATTTTGCGACGATGTCTCACCTACAATGAGGCTGAGAAAGATTTGAATGAATGCCACTCTAGAGCATGTGGCAGTCATATGTCTAGGTATGCCACTTCCCAAAATATATTACGAGTAGGACATTTCTAGCCTTCTTTATTCAAAGATTGTATCGTTGTTGTCTATAAATTCCATGCTTGTCAAATGTATAATAACAAGATTATATCTCATCCCTCTAATTTACACCCTGTAGTTTTCGTTGGTCCCTTCGCAAAATGGGGCATTGACTTCATGACATGTAACCCTCACTCAGCTGGGGGGCATGGATACATCATAGTAGTTGTGTATTACTTCACTAAATGGGTCGAGGTGATGCCTACATTCAATAACACTAGGAAAACTGCAGCACTGTTCATATTCAATCATATCATCACTCGATTTGGAATCCTGCAAGCTATTGTTACTGATCATGGTAGCTATTTTTGAAATTTCATGATGTTCAATATTACTGAAAATTTGGGTCTTCGACATGAAAAATCAACCCCCTATTATCCACAAGCCAATGGCCAAGTTGAAGCGATAAATAAAGTTCTTATTACTATGCTTCGATGGATAATAGGAATTCACAAGACAAGTTGGCACATGATGTTGTTTTCAGCATTATGGGCCTATCAGACATCCATGAAGTCTCCCACGAGATTTATGCATTTCCAATTAGTGTATGGTATTGAATTTATCCTGTCGATTGAATGTGAGATACCATGTTTGAAGCTAATCATTGAACTTCTCCCCAACACCTCTGCTGAAGAGGAACGTCTATTGTACCTAATGCAATTAGATGAAACCCGTCGTGATGCCACCCTGGTTATTGAAGCTCGTAAAAAGCATGTCAAAGCCCAATATGACAAGAATGTCAAGCCACATGTTTTCTCTGGAGGTGATCTAGTTCTCCTCTATGAACAAGATCGTGATTTACTAGGGGCTGGAAAATTCGAGGCTATGTGGTGAGGCCCTTATATCATCAAATGAGTGTTGAATAAGGGATCTTATGAGTTAGTGGATTATGATGGCATTACTTTGAGAGAACCCATAAATGGTATTTACTTGAAGTATGATGCTTATATTGTCTTTGCATGAGTGCTTGTATTTTTATTGTATCATACCCTTGTGTGTTACTTTTCGTGTGCTTTTTCGTTATTTGGTTTTGACTCCCAAATGCTTACCTTGTGTTGTTATTTATTTCCAGATGTTGGTGTCTTCCCTACTTTACATGTGCTTTGTTGATGGCACTAGTTGTAGTACTCAGAACCTAGCATCCGCTGCTTGGGAAATCTATGCACCCACAAATGAATTAATCACTCTACATAGTGTTTTCCTTGGTCATGCAACTAACAATATCATGGAGTACAGTGCATTCATTGAATTGTTGACCGGCGTTATCTCATTTGGAATCCATCATCTTGTTGTATGATTGATTCGCAGTTAGTAGTACTACAATTGAGTAATGTCCATGCTATCTGAAGTTCTACTTTATTAAGGGTATATTTACGAATTCACCTCTTGGGACGTCATTTTGATTACATTGAATATCAGCACATTCCTAGATGTCTAAATACATTAACAGATGCATTAGATAATTATGTGTCATACATTTGAGACATTTATAAATCCAATCACATTTTGTACATAAATCAAGTAAGTTGATAGAAGCCTCATGTATTTATAACGATAAAAGTTTTTACAAAAAGTGTTTTTTTCGTCTGAAGACCAAAATATCAAAAATGTGAAGCACATGGCTTCATATACAAAATAACATCAAGGATGTTTCTCATGATAAAACATGACTACCTGTGATACCCTATGGAGAAGTTGACTAAGAGAACTATATACGCCCACATTATGGCATTTATAATGTCTCGGGATCTCATCGATAGAGATATCTGGGACATCTACTGTCAACCCCTCTAGGTTCTTCTTGATCGCCTCATAATCAGTGGAAGCAAACCCTACTGTCTCGAGTGCCTCCCCTCGTCTATGGATGGGATATGTACCTAGAGGTCGGTCCAGTCCTACATCTTTGTTTTCAAAGAGTTCTTGATTAGTCGTCGGAGTAAAAACATAAAAAACATTTCATATTTAAAAATTTACAAAAACATTATAAAAACAAATGTGCTTCTTACCCAAGTTCCCCCATTGAGAACCTTTAGGGAAAACCAAGTTTGGGTCACCTCTAAAGTCAAAATCGACATACATATAATCATCTACCATCAGTAGTTGAGGCCACAACCAATCAAAGAACACATTGTTATATTTAACGATGGGGTCGGTCACATGTTGAGCCATGAGGTCACACCACCTCTTCATTATTGGATCTTGTGGGGATGATATGCCCCATTCTACCTGTAAAAACAAGTCTGGAACCCTCTCGAGGAAAAAAGACACTAAAATGGACCCGTACTCGAATTGTTTCAGGTCTCCTTTATTGTGCTTTGTCAATTGTTTCTTCATACTCCGAAGAACCCTGTCACACCAGTTAAATACTTGGGGCTCCATGCATTCCACTGCATACTGGAAGTAACACTAGATAGCCATGTGAGGAGATGCACTCCCCGCCATCCATGAGATAGTGACAATGATATTCTGAAGGCATAAATCTCGGATGTCCCTGATGGTAACCTTGCATTTACGTCTCTCGGCCCCTTGTTCACAATACCGGAGAACATACTCATTCATCGGTAAACCTCCACCTCTATTACATGTCAAGGTCACATGAGATCCAGAGCGAGATAATCCCATCAAAAAATATATATCCTCAATATATAAAGAGATTATGTGGGATCCCACATGGAACACATGTTGATCCACGTCCCACATGTGGACTAAATACTCAAGTAACCTCAGTTGGGCCCTCATGCATTGGATCTTAAAGAACTTCAGCATCCCATACTGTCGGAGGGCATTAACTGTGCCTGAGTCATTCTCGGTGAAATTATCATCGTCCTCATGTTCTCTCTCCCTCCACTCCAACATTTTGATAGTCAAAACCTACATAGGAGCCATAAAGAGAAGTTAGCATCTCCATTTTTCTTTATTGGTAATTTTTATTAGCCAAACATTAATGAGAAATTTTTGAGTTGCGCCCTACGTAGGTGAGCTTTTTACACATCACAAAATTTCCGTAGGTTGACCATAGGGCCGCTTGGAAAAATCTATGGTTTCTGCAGGGCCTAATATAAGCCACCTGCGGCGATCTCCACGGGCACCTACCCTCACGAAATCCCACTCAAAAACCATTTTTAACTAGTGAAAATAGAAATTAATCCATGCAAAATGAAGAGGACAAGAAGATTACCTTTTTAGCGAAAGTCGTTCATCGAATGGTTATGCATGCCTCCCGTAGTCCGCAGTGGAATTTTGAGGTGGAATAAGGTTTTTTAGACAAGTTTTGAGTAAAATGACAATGAAATGGTATTAAATATTTTTCACCTATATTTATTCACTTTTTACTGTTTCATTGATATTTTACATTATTTTATTCATTTTACTTAAAACCTAAAGTTCTAATGACATTGTAAGTGTCTTGATTTTTCATAGGGGAAGAATCTAAGAGCCTAAACGATGGAACACGGATACGTTTCTTGGTTTATTTTTACGTTTGTCTCTTGTACAAATATGTTTTAGGTTTTTCAATAAAAACCTCGAGCTCAATCTTTGTTTGTTCTCGTGCTCGCAAAATCAATGAGAACGCAACCGAGTATATTTTTTTCATTTTTCACACTCGTCATGGTGACATGAAAAGTGAAACCTATGGAGTGTCCTTTAAGCTCTTTTCACACTCAAAGCGAAAATATTGTTGAGAGACCTTGTTCTTTAAACACTCTTAAAAGTATTTGAAGAAAATGTTTGATGGGTGATCGTTTATCACTTTTTCAGTCTCATCAAACTAATTTATGAAAAAGGAACTGAGAGAGTCCTCTTTAAGTGTTTTTCATACTCTCTAAATATGAAAAACTCTCTAGTTTTCTCTCTTTGGACTCATTAAACAAACATCAAAATACCTATATGGAACCGAACCACTCCTTCTTAGGGTTCTTTAAACATACTCTGAGGGACTCATCCGAAGGATGAGCTTACATCAACAAGCATATGTTATCCTCCTCAAGCTTGCGTAAAAATAAAGAGGTACTCGCCAGAAATGGTGAGGGAAAATTTGGGAAAGAAATGTGTCTCTATATTTGTGTTAGTAGCAGTAATAGTCGCTCTTGAACATGACACCCCCTTCATCATTGAATTCAGGTTGGGAAATTCATTTGTCTCTCGTTTGACCTTCTGAAAGTTCATATCTTGGGTTGTCTTTGAGTCAATGCTGCCAAGACCATTGTCGTGTCATTCATATGTTCAAGAGAAGTCCAACCCTACTCAAGCCTTCTATTGAGTCAGCCATCTGTAGTTATCAATTCCTACCATGTCGACCTTCCCTGTGTCAGTTTCAAATCATTTTCACACTTTGATCTACCTCAAATTTGTTACTTGTTTCATGTCATTGATGGAGGATACATCAAGGCCCTCCTGTGATGAGTCTTTTCCTATCGACTTCAACTCACTATCCAAGAATAAGACTGAGAAATCAATTAGTACCTTACAACCTGCATGCCTCAATGGAAAGTTTCTTCGCTTTCGACAGTGAGTTCACATCATTGACCCTTGATTGAGAGATTCTATCGAGTGCTCGACTTCAGCTAATTTATTCTCATTCATTGGATTGTACTAAGGTACCTTGGGAGTCATTGACATCAATGGTGATTTCCCTCGCACTTGTTAATTGTTTTCATCAATGGCCGGTAATCAAGTGGTTTCTACCATGTTCGACTTCAGCACCTGTAATCACATGGTTAGATTCATACTTACGGACGACAGGATTGAAAACCTTGGATCTCATTGTTTTGATCCAGGTTGTGATGGAGTATTTATGATTTGTATTGACACATAGATCCACTTTGTATGTCTTGTGACTATGTCTAAATCTGAGTTTTTCTACAAGCATAGATCCACAGTGTATTATTGGTGGCTATATAGAATCTTGGTGACATGGATCCACAGTGTATGATTGGTGGCCATGACTGATATTTATGATTTAAATCACTTGCAGTCTGAGCATGGTAATTCCTACCTCATAAATGGTATAATATTGCGCAGATGCTTGGTTTTTTGCATGTTTCTGATTGGTGCACTCCTTGTTTCTGACACACACACTTATTCTACAAAGTATTTGAGTTGTCACGAGTTCCAACCTCATACTTTGGGGGGCATTATGTTACACATTATTTTAGTCACCCTGGTGATGTTTCTACAGCATGTATTCAGGCTTCCAAAAGAACCTTTCTTCATGAGAAAAGTGACTAGCTCCCTCTTCTACAAAACTTGTTTTTAGAAGGCCACCGCAGGCCAGCCATAAGGTACAGTGTGAAAATGCTGATTTTCATAGGCTGTCATGAAATTTCTTGTGACGTTTCCGCAAGCTGCATTATATTTAGGGTGCAGCGGCATTGGAAGACTGAGAAAAAGAACGAATTTCATGAAAGTTCTAGAATGGATCTTCTAGAATATGAGGTGGCATCCATATGGTTGGGATTCTACTTGCTTCTTTGATTTGGTGGGATCATCCTAATCTCTTTAACCATCTCTCTTTATCCTATATAATAATGGATTTTTCATGGAAAGGGTTAAGCAAGATCAAGCAAGGAATTAATGAAGGAATAGGTTGAGAATTGTGTGA
>ML776678.1:650727-726720 GCA_009831015.1 Picea engelmannii | reverse complement strand
CTCTAACCTAACTAATTTGGCCAAGATTAGACTGTTTGACCAAATGTATTCACTAACCTAACTAATTTTCTTCAAGATTAGACTGTTTGACCAAATTTATTCACTAACCTAACAACATCAATTTAAAAGGTTTGATCATGATTACATGGTATGATTCAAACCAAATTTATTTTTCATGGGGTTTTATGTTTTCTCTTTTTTATATTTTTATACCCTCTTTTTATTTTTCCCTTTTTATCCTTCTCTTTTTTTCTTTTTTCTTTTTCTTTGCATTTTTCTTTTCTTTTCTTTTCTTTTTCTTTTTCTTTTTGTAAATCATTTGCAGAATAAAATATTATTTGCAACACAATATCAATGGTTCTCTCCTTGTGAGGTGCCAAGGACCAGCTACATGTTGCCTTGACTCTTCTTCTCTGGTACTTTTTTGCATTCTGATTTTCTTTATTATAAATGTAAATTTGGTGATCCTGATCAGGGGCTTAGGGCCTTCTCTCCGGGATTCAACCACTGATAAAAATCACCCACACCTGACATGAAAAGTAAAATGGTATTTACAATGAAATGAGTGAGAAAATTTTCATTCCTATGAAACATAGTGCTTGAGCATTGTGCCATTTATAGGCCCTCATGGAAGATCTTCCCCATCCATATCCTTGATCAAAAATGCATTGTTTCCTATGTAGGCATGTATTATGAATGGACCTTTTCATAAATTGTCAAATTTTCCATGTTTTCCCTTTTCTTCATTCCTTGAATCTCACTTCAATATTGTATCTCCTAACTAGAAATCATCAACCTTGGTTCTTCTGTCATAGATTCTCTTGATATTCTCTTGAATCACTTGAGTTTGGTTATAAACCTCTTCTTTGGATTGTTGTAGTTGTATAGTTTGATTGATTCTTCTTTGGATGTCATTTGGTTCTACCTGTAATGCCTGAAATAATGCCATGAAAGGAACACCTAAAGAAGTAGGAAAAACAACATCCATTCCATAGACCAATTGATATGGAAACATACCAATTGACCTCTTTGTAGTAAGTCTGTCTGCCCAAAGTGCATGTACCAACTTGTTGTGCCATGATTTTTTGTTGTCCCGCAGCATATTCTTGATAATGCTGACCAAACTCGTATTTTATGACTCTACTAATCCATTTCACTGAGGGTAATATGTTGTAGAGTTTCCTAAGGTGATCTGATACTTGCTGCAAAACTCTATCATCTTTTTTTATTTGAATGTTGTTGCATTATGAGTGATAATTTTCCTGGGGCATCTAAATCTAGAAATAATGTTAGTTTCCAAAACATTTATGATCACATCATCAGTGGCTTTCCTGGTGGGTACAACTTCAATCCACTTGGTGAAATAATAAGTAGTTGTGAGAATCCACTTGTGCTGGCCTGATGAAGGTGGGTGGATTTCTCCAATGAAATCCAAACCCCATTGTTGAAATGGAGCTTCAACTAAAATTTCCTTCAAGGGTAAAGGCAGAAGTTTCCTTTTGCCTTCAAAGATCTGGCATTTATGACAGGAGGTCACTTTCTTATGGACATTTTCAAATAAGGTTGGCCAGTAGAAACCAACTCTAAGAATTTTATTGGCAGTGGTCTTCCAATTCAAATGTCCACCACAGTATCCTTCATGGAATTCCTGCAAAGATTTATCATCTTCTTCTTTCAACAAACAATTTAGTAGAATACCTCCAACATCATTCCAATACAGTTTACCATTTAAAATGAAATACTTCATATCTTTAAGTTTCAAAAATCTATCTTTAGTTTTAATCAAACCAGGAGGACCTTGTAGATGATGTAAAACAAAAATAAGGTCTGCATACCAGGGAGAGTTTGAGAAAAAAACTTTAACTTGTGGAGCACCTTCTCTTCTTGTTCATCAACTACAACTAGAAAATTAATATCCAAAGCATGGAATTTTGACTCAGCCATAAGTTTGTCTAATCCTTGACCCTTGATGATCTTGGCTGGTTTGATCTCTATATCATACTCAAGGATCACAACAATCCATTTACCTCTTCTGCCATCTAGATTGTCTTGAGTCAGAATATCTTTCACCACAACATTAGGAACATAAGCAATAATATGTGAGTGGAGAATATATACTCTGGAATCTTTAATTTCTTTTACCAAGGAAAAATCTTTCTTTTACATTATGTTATAATTCAATGCAACATCTCTCAAAGATTTACTGAAGAATGTTATAGGTTGTTCATGGCCTTCACTATTCTTCTGCAAAAGGACTGTTGCAATGGTATGCTCAGAGGAAAAAGAAAATAGGAGGAAAACTTTGGTATAATTAGGACTGATAAGTACAGAGGCTTGTGTCAAGGCATATTTCACTTGATCAAAGTAATGTTTGGCTTATATGGAAAAATTTATTTTTTTATATTTTTCAACATATTGGTTATGTTTCTCAGAAGTTCTTCCAAGTTAGGGATAAATCTTCTTAGAAAGTTTATTTTTCCTATGAAATACTACAACTCTTTTATGTTTCTTGGATGGTCTATTTTTGGGATGGCTTCATTCCTACCAGAATATATTTTGATACCATCCTTAGATATGATGTGTCCTATCAGTTTACTTTCCTCTATACCAAATAGATTTTTCTTGGGATTTAGTGAGATTCTGAATTTGCTGCATTTTTCAAAAA
Source organism: Picea engelmannii (assembly GCA_009831015.1). NCBI lineage: Eukaryota > Viridiplantae > Streptophyta > Pinopsida > Pinales > Pinaceae > Picea > Picea engelmannii. The sequence continues at coordinate 724,055 of ML776678.1, read as the reverse complement.
TGTTTCTAAGGTGTAGCAAGTGTTCTTCATCTGTTTTAAAAAACAACAGTTATGTCATCTAGGTATATGAAAATAAATCGTCCAAGTTCATCCACAAAATCAATATCCATTGCTCTCTAAAATGTGGCCCCAACATTCATTAAACCAAAAGGAATTTTCACATACATGAAAGTGTCCCAAGGTGTAGTAAACGTTGTTTTATACTAATCATCAAGGTGGAATAAGACTTGGTTGTATCCCAAAAATCCATCTATCAAAGAAATTATACTGGATCCAACTACCTTCTGCAAAATATGATCCATTTTGGGCAAGGGGTAGTTGTCTTTAAGTCGGACTTTATTTAGGTTTCTGAAATAAATAAAGAGTCTGATTTCTCCACTATTTTTTTATGGTAGGAACTAAATTGGACACCCATTTAGAAAACCTTAATGGGACAATGATTTTAACATCATGCATTTTCTTTATTTCCTTTTCAATTAGAGGCATTAACTTCGGGTTAATTCTTCTAAGTTTATGTTTGAAATGATTATGATCTTGTTTTATGGGAATTTTATGTTGTATAATGCTAGTGTCATGAGATTGTAAATATTCATAGCTCCATGCAAAAACATCTACAAATTCCTTGAACAATTATATATATTTCTGTTTTTTACCATGAGGTAAATATTTTGGCAATTTAATCATTTTTGTTCCTTATCAGTCCCTATATTACAGTCCTCAACATCTTTCCTAGTAGGTTCATTTATTTTTTTTAGCAACATCATCGAAATCAAACAGTTATTCCAATAGGACTAACCCTCTAGGAAGAATGTTATCCTTTAATTGCAAAAAAATGGATTTTTATTATTTTTCATTTATTTCTTCTAAATCTATTTTATTTACACTTTCATTATCACTATCTACATCAATATTTTCACATTCAAATTCATTTATTGATTGAATAAAATCATCAATATGTTCATCATTACCAAAAACTTGCCAATACCTGATATTGTCTAGAATAGTAGGTCTTCATTTCACTTGCACTGTGTATTGGTGATTAGGGTAAAATGGTATTTTACAAGTGGTTGTTGAAGTATCTAGTCCATCTATAAGTATGTTTTGGCCTCTCGGAATCACCTGCAAGTCATATTCAGTAAAGCATAGCAAAAAATCAAGAACAACATTTCTATAGGCCCTCAGTCCCAGGTGTTTGGCAGAGTACTCAGCTTTGATCTATTTTATGATAAGTTCAGAATCACCTCTTACTGAAATTTGTTTGGCACCAAGTGTTTTTAACAATTTTAGACCTAGCATTAATGCTTCATACTCAGCTATATTGTGGGTACAATGGAAATTTAATTTGTAAGAATGGATTTCTGAATATCTTGCTTTTGAATTGAACACCTGCACTCTAGCTCCAGATCCTTCTTTACTGATAGCTCCATCAAAATCTAAACTCCACAGAGGTTCCATTGGTTCATCAATTTGTACTATCTCTGTTTTATTTTCTTCAGGGATTATTTTTCTTTCCTCCAATTTATACACATCATATTCCAATTTGGCAATTTGACTTTCCATGTCACCATCATTATATAAAATGAAAGAGTCAAGATCAGAATAAAAAAATTATAAGGGGTAGTTATGTGGTTTCTCTTCACTATTGACCATGTATTTCATCAGTGTCTCTCTGTACAATCTTCTCTGCTAACCAAATAATGGGATGGTGGAGTAGGACATATCCAGTTGTAGGGTACCCTATAATTTGTATCCCCATGATTGAGACAATAACATGCCATACTTTGGAGGTATGCCTGCAAAAACAATGTCCATTACCGTGATTTTGGTTGGGATTGTACCAAAGTAATACACAAGTCTTTCATCAAACCTATGTATTTCACTTTGTTTGAATCAAAGGAGTATAAATCCTTGTAAGTCCTGGTAATATCAAGCCCTAATTTCTCCATCACAGCCTTAGGCATAAGGTTATGAGAAGAACCAGAATCTAGCATGGCATTGTGCAATGTTTTATCAAGAATATTTAAGCTAATGTAAAAAGGAGGAACAGAACCACTGTCATCTTTTCCCTCAACTTCAGTTCCAAACAAAAACTATGGTTGATCATCAGCAATGTTCACTTTTTATGTACCCACTCCTAGTTCTATGTTCAGGGCTTTGATCACTTGTGATATGTAAGAAATTTTTTTCATTAATTCTGACAAAGGAATAGGTATTTTGAGTTTAGCCAATTCACTTTCCAGACTGAATGTGGTAGGAGTTTTGTTTTGACTAAGAAAATCTGATTTATCAACCACATTTGTTTGTATAGTACGATTGGAATGACTGGTGGACACTACCTTAGTTTGAGTTGTCTTTGGTACAGATTCAGGTGTTCTTTTTGTAAGGACCTATGAGTTTTTCTTTCAAGGAACTTTCTTGACAATTGTATCTAAGGTTTTCTTAATTTCAGAAGCTTTCTTGGTTGGATTATCATTAGAATTTTTACTTCTCAAGTTGTATTTCCTATGAACTTCCATTATTGTGTTTTCAAAAGCTTGATGTTCTAATTCTTCCTCATCTACTTCAGTCTGTGAAAGGAGTAAAAGATCATGTTCTTCTTGGGTAAGAAAGATGGAATTATTATTATTTATTCTCATAAGATTTATGTGAATGTCATTAAGTCCCTCGATTGTTTCTTCCCCCTCATCAACATAGTTTTATTGGAAAGGTGGCCTAATTTGTTCATCAGGGCCTCTCTTTTCTCTTTTCTCTCTAGGTTCCCTTTTTATGATTTGGGGAGGATTTATCCTAAAATTTGGATTTCATATTTAACAGCTAGGTTGATTCTCTCTAGGTGGGTTCCTATCATTGATTTCTAATATTTCCATCATTCTTTCCATAGTTCTGACTAAGGAGTCTATTTTGGCATCTGCAGTGGAAGTGGATGGTTATTCCTTGATTGTGACTCTCCTTTCTGTTCTTTCTCTAGTTCTCCTAGCCAATAGGTTTTCTTCAACACTCACATCACATTTTTTCATAGCCTCCAGAGTTTCAAGATTTCTTTCTCTCAATTGGTAGGACATGTCAGCATTAAAACCATTAGGGAACTTAATCAAACCATATGAGGCATGTCAAGATGAAGTCTTCATTCCCTCCTACTAGTCTAACAAGACCCTCTAGGGAGAATGTCTCATGATGTTGCCTCAAACAACAACACTCCCTCAAATCCATTTGATGATCAGTAGTCACGTATATAGAGAGAGAGGGAGGTATCCCCTTTCTTTTGAGAATCAGATGAAGTTCCAAGACCCGTGAGAGATTTTGAAAAAGAGAAAGAAGATTCAACATGTGGTGCACTCTCTCCTCAAAAATGTACATGGACTGCATCAGAGAATCATATCCTACCACCTTGACGGATTTGGCCACGGCATGACAAATTTTCAGGGGAAGGATTTATGATGCAAAGTGCCACAATTACAATGTTAACGTCTCCAACCAACAAGCTATAGCTACGCAAGAATAATTATATGGTTTTTTCATTCCCTATGATCATAACATGTGGCCACTTTTCATAGTTGTTGAAGAAATATCATGGACGGTTGTTTCCTTCAAAAGAGAGAGTGAGAAGAGATCGCCTGCAGTATTTTCAAGATCAACTCTATGAGCTACTTCTTATTTTGATCTCCCTTCCATTTCCCTGAGAACAACAATTGTATCCTCCTCTTAATTTGACTCTAGGTAGCATCACCATAAACACACATTTGTATGCAAATTTTTTATCCGACAACTCTTAGTGAGACAGAGCATATGAGTTGGGTACTCTCTTGTTTGTCATTTTTATGTATTTTTCTTGTTGGGTGTCATTTCAGTCATCACAAGTTCATTGTTAATCTTTGTTTGGGTGTGATTCTTCAGCAATCCCACAAGTCATTTGTTCACATCCTTCAGCTGATAGTGAGCAGGGGGAGAACCAGTTTTCTCTTATGACAATGAAGAGGATCTTTGATATGTTTCTTGCATTTGATAAAGATGTGAGTGGACCACGAGCCAGAAACAACTTCACGAGTATGTTGATAGAGTCCTTATTTTTTATGGAACCCATAAAACCACATTTAGACATGGAGCGGGAAGAAACTAAAATCATGGATAGAAATCTTTTGTTATTTTCAAATATGTCCTAACACAATGGCTTCATTCAGGATGAACTGGCAAACCCTTCTGATGTAGTTGATACACATCGGGTAGCAGAAGATACATAGCCACATTCATTGCTATTTTAAATTCAATCCAACGTCAAGACACCTACAATGATAACCTTTGCAACTAATCATGGCTCATAGTGTCTCGCCATAGCAGTGCCTCTAAAATTTCCCTCCTTCATTTTAAGGGCCAATTTTTCTATTTGTTTTCTTCATATTCCAATTTCACTAGATTCACTATCCTCTACAAAAACCAACACTCTCGTTGATGGAATTAGGACCCTTGACCATTCTAGGTTAGTTTTTACATCTTTTGCAGTGTGTGCTCCTCTTCCCAAGACACGGAACTCTATATCTTCAATTACAGTCCCAACCATAGTTTATGATGAGTTCCATGTCAAGATGAATAGATTATACCCACGGTCAAGCTTTCTCTCATAGGGCATGTTGAAAAATTTGCGTGCAGTGGTGGACCAATTCATTAGCCTAGTGGAGAAGTATGTTCATCCAGTTAAGGAAGGGTTGAAATATTTGGGTCACCTTTATTTTGGTTTATTTTTGGTAATATCACATGCAACCCATCTTATTATATGGAATTTCCTCTTGTCTCTAATTGAGGATGGAGTTCAATAAAAATACATTTTAGTTGGACCGGCATTCCTCTGCTAGTGCACTTTGCAAAACCTCTTCAGAAAATGCAAGCCCTCTCCTGAGGGAGTCAAGCCCCATCTCACTCTGATACCATGTTGATTTTTCTATATGAGATCGATATGTTATTACAATGATGAGTATTCCATATATAGAGAATATATGGTGACCATCCATGAAAGTATGTGTCCCTTGGATAATAAATAACTATTTATTATTATTATTACTTATTATATATATTATTTAATAATCATTAATTATTTTATTGATTATTAATCTAGGAGAATGTCTTCCCGATGTTGTCCAAACATAAACATGTTATACCAATTTTGAGTTGTGGGTATTTTATATACTTTTGGCACATTTAAATCATTTGAAACCCACCCATAACACTTCAGAAACTCAACTATACCACAACAATAAATTGGGGATTTTGGTAGTAAGAATACACCTACAACCTAAGTGTTTGATGAAAGGCATCACCCAAAAACACACACAAATTTCTACAACGGTGAAGTGGGATTTTGTCATCAAAGTGTTTCATGAAATGTCTACACTACTAAACTAAGAAAAAGACAAAAACTATAGAGGGGATATTACAAAGAAGCCATAAGAAAAGTTAAGTATCTTTAGGAGAAAACTAAGGCAAGGGAAACTTTTCAAAGAGCTTGGGACAAAAAACTGAAAGGAGAGATGGATTAGTGGAAGAAAGTATTCAATACAACTTTATTCAGGAATAATTCATAGTCATATGTGCAAGGGAAAAAAACACAAAATGATCCCAATATGGTATATTCCTTTGGGAAAAGGCTGAGGAAGGAGCCCATAAAATGTTGGGGATGCAAGGAGGACCATATGTATAAAGAATGTCGTCATAAAAGAGATAGTATGAGGATTGTGCATAACCTTAAAGAAGTTTATATGGTGGAAGACATGGATAGGATTGTGCCAAGGGTTTATGTATCTTTGGACAATATACAACCATATTATCAATCCCGCATTATCGAGGTGGAAGGTGGAGCGCGAAGGGGACTTTCAGGTGGAAATAGTATGCATCCTAGACTGGAAATTCAAAGTTCTCAGGAACCAAGCCATCAACCTGGTAAAGGTCCGATGGATTTTCTACACTCCTAAAGATGCCACATTGGATCAGAAGGAGGCCATGCAGGAAGAGTACCTGTAAAGTTTTGCAGATTCTAAGGGAATATGAATGTACATTTGTACATGTGTGGATAAAGACTCAATTTTGGTGTAGTTGGAGTTCTTGGAGCCACAAATCCAAGAATTCCTATCCATTTTGTGTTGGGGCCTTGAAAGGGAAGTGAGACAGTCTAATATACTATGGTGCAGAGAAGGGGGTACACGTTACACATTATTTTAGTCACCCTGGTGATGTTTCTACAACATGTCTTCAAGATTCCAAAAGAACCTTTCTTCATGAGAAAAGTGACTAGCTCCCTCTTCTACAAAACTTGTCTTTAGAAGGTCATCACAGGCCATCCATAAGGTATAGTGCGGAAATGCCTGATTTCCGTAGGTTGTCATGAAATTTCTTGTGACATTTCCGTAGGCTGCATTATAGCCAGGGTGCGGTGGCATTGGAAGACTAAGAAAAGGAACGAAGTTCACGAAAGTTCCATAAGGGATCTTCCATAATATGAGGTGGAATATGTATGGTTGGGATTCTACTCGTTTCTCTGATTTGGTGTGATCATCCTAATCTCTTTAACCATCTCTCTTTCTCCTATATAATAATGGATTTCTCATGGAAAGGGTTAAGCAAGATTAATAAAGGAAGATCAAGAAAGGAATTAATGAAGGAAAGGCTAAGAATTGTGTGAGGGATTCTATATCAATTGATGCTTTAGGTCTTCATATGTCCATCAAGTTATTGTGGATCCTCTTCATGCAAGTTTGGATCAAGTGTGTGTGTTGGAGCAAAGGGCCACCGAAAGGGAACCTTGCAACATCAAGGTTGTTTGGTTGTATCTTCCACTTTTACTTAATATAATATAGTGGCATGTTTCTTTCCCATAAAATCATTCTCATTTTATTACATGACTCCTTGATCACATGTGTAATTTTTCATTGAATATACTATTGTTGATTTCACTTTGGTTGGTTTGTGTTTCATTGTAGATCCTATATCACAAGAGCATCGAAGTGGAGTAGGGACAACAAAGATATAAGGAAGTGATATTCAAAGGTATGTCATTCATCTCTTGTTTTATATTAAAATCAATTATTAAATCTTAGGGAAAGTGTGACGTCCTATCTTGTTTTGTTTTAGATCAAGGTGGATCTAGGGAGATCAGTTTATGTCTGCATTCACCGATTTATCCAATAAAAAAATTGGCAACAGTATTGGGCATATGACTTGTTTTGGGTTTTTTTTGTCCATTTTCCTTTAGCCTACCTCTTTTCATTTTAATCCAGTCTCTGAGTCTGTGGGGGATCCATTCAAAATCTCTAGATCTGAAAGTTCTTTTAGACTATTTTCCCTCTTTCCAATTTTCCTTTGTTTACAAGCATTTCCGCACTATATCCCATATACAGCCTATAGAAACCTTAGATAGACACACCATGACTATTTAGACAAATGTGGAATCTCTACATCCTACCCATATCTAGCCTGCGGAAACATCAAATCCCCGCACTGTACCTTACTGTTGGGTTGCGACGTCTCCTGTAGAATTTTTGGATTAAGTCTTTTTGTCTTTTGAGACCCAGTTTTTCTTTGATCACCTGGGAAGAAATTTTAGTGCCACTACTTGACTGTTTTCTGAGTGTAAGAATTTTTGTTGATTGGTTTTCAGGGATTTAAAACCCTTCTTCATCATTTTACAAGATTTTACTTCTTTCTTTTTGTCATCAAGGACATAATCTCTGGATTTAAATCTCAGTTCTTGATTGATAAAAGTCTTTGATTTGATTTAAAGTTTTGGATTGTTTTACATTTTCTGGATTACTTATTGATTGGAAAATTATTTTCGTTTGCATTTAGCAAAACACTTTCTCGTCATCTTCATTTTTATATTCATTGAAAGTTTGACTTGGGTATTTGTTGAGTGTATTGATTTTCTTTGATTACTTTTCCTTTCTTCATTATATCCCTGACTTGGTTTTGGAAAGGAAGAATTAAAGTCATCTATTATTTGTAGTAATCATTCATAAGAAAATTTGTTGCATTTAATTTTTTTTTTACAAGAGAACAAATTGGAAAATTTCATTTCTTATGATTGTTTGAAATTGTGTTCATTCAAGAAAAAGGAATTATATTTCATAGCTTTCGTGTTTTCTGAAGAAATACTTTCTCCCTATTGTACTTAGAGTTCATCGAACTGAAACATTGCATTATTCATCTCTTTTTTCATATTATTGGGTGAAGGTCTCATACAACATCAGTTTCATCTCCATCTCCCTCTTGCATAAACAACAACCTCTAAAATACTACGTAATTTTAAAATTTATTAGTAACTTTTCTTTTCTAGAAACTCTTTCCACCAACATTAGCTAGGATAGTGCTTTGGAATAGGTTGTGAGGCACACTCTCCAAATCATAAAACACACAGTATCATCTTGTGACAGGGAGTGTTCAAATCCACTTGCAACATTTTTTCCTCAGAAGCTCTTCTCACAGAAGGGTCAAACCTGAGGTCACATTAAGGATGGTAGAGTTACTCACCCTACTTTGTTGGTCTTGGTGTAGATATTGTGCATATTACAGGGGTCACTTGAATGTATACACACAATTATGAGTGGAAGCCTTTCGAGTTCATTTCGGGCTAGATACCCTGCCATTGCACGTGGATCAAATTGCCGACTGTTTCCCCCAAGCATCACTGTTGTTCTTGGTAACCTTAGTAGCCTATATTTTTAGGTTCTTACACGAGGTGACTGTGGAGGGGCAATTCTTCACGGTACCTGGAATCAACATTGGCCAGACTCACTCGGGCTCCTTGGAGGGTATACCCACGATTATGTGTGAGAGCTTGCACCAGGGTGTAAGTCCGTTAAGCAGGTTGTCAACGTAACTTTTCCACCTGCTCTATCTTAGCCCATTATTGTCTTGACTTCGTGACATTGGATTTCATCACCAACTATTGACTTCAAAATAAGAATTTTTTTTTGCTTATTAGCGAGTGTTGTTTGTTTCCGTAGTTGGCCATAGATGTTTTTTGTAAAAATTTTGGTTTGGCCAACATCGACCCTCCATGTCGTTCACGTAGGATGCAAGGGATACCCCCGAAATATCTAGAAGGTTATATCCCTTTACCTCCTAATTCACCGGAGGGTTCTCCCAAGCGAAGAGCGGTCCAGGACACCATAACCTCGCAAGTGGAAGGTTCTACCTCTTTAAAAAGTTTCTGAATTATTTATGATTCTCTAGAGGCTTTATGTATCCCTTCTGGATATGAGCGATGTATTCTCTGGATGAATTCATCATGAGAACTCATTGTTTACACTTCTGGAATATCAACCAAACCCCATACAGGCCCTGGAGCCGAGAATCCCCTTTGCACTACTGACATATTTAGAAGCTCACCTCACACGATGCGGGACCTTTATGGCAACTTAGGGGAAGGTCCTGATACACCCGTTTTCTCCCAACTGCTTGAAACGTCTGTTACCTACACGATAACTTTAGACCATTTTGTTGGTACAACTAGCAATATCATCATCGTTCCAGACCCATAGTCAGTTGGTCCTAGCTCAAATTTTTCTCTCCAGATGGCCCATTCTACTATGGTCCCATATGTTACAAATATTCCTACTGGGAATGTGGTGGTTAAACAAGATCCCATTGGCGCACCACTCTCGTCTAGACCTATCCTATCACTTCCTCCTAGGTATCACGCTTTGAATCCTTCCACCGCCATCCTTACCTAGGTTCCATCTGGAGTTTCTGTAATTTTCGTTCCACCTAGGTACAATGTTGTTGTCGGTTTTGTTCCTACACCTTCCCAGGTCCTCTCTGGAGGATCTTATCCACCTTTTCCTGGGGGATCTGGCCCTAGTGGCTCCAATCCAATTGGAATCACCTATCATCCATTCACTTCTAGTTCCCAGATTCTCATTGGAGGGAAATCTCACATTGGGGGGGAACCTCCACTTGGAGGACAACCTTAGGTTGGACTCTATAACCCACTATATCGACAGAAAACATCAGTATCACTAGCCCAACTTTGGAACCTTATTGCCCAAAGAAATCCACAATCATCTGGGGGAAATAGCCTCAAGTCACCTCTTTTGTACCCCCTCACTCTGAACAACCATATCTCGGTTCTTTAAATCCTGCTTGGGGTCCAAACGTTCAGTCTAGTGTCCCTTTTCAAGGGAACATTTCCAACCAACCCAACCCTATGGGATATATGCCTCCAAATCCTCCACGTCACAATCTATCAAGACTCTCCACGTACATGCACACTTCTTACTGTCCTACTGGTATACCAACGGGACTTCATCCCCAAAGTCACTAGTATCCTCACGTGAACAGACGACTACCTTTTCTAGCCACTTTGGATTTACCTGACTTGTCTAGAATATTGAATGACCCTATATTACATTCTCCCCATTGGCCCGTCATACCAACCAAATTACCATCCGACATTCCCAAGTTTGACGGTCGACCAGGAGAAGACCCAAACAATCATGTTATGACTTTCCACCTTTGGTATTCGTCCAACTCTTTGATGGACGACTCTATTCGGTTATGACTCTTCCAACAAACTCTCACGGGTTCGGCCACAAAGTGGTATATAGAATTACTATGAGGCTTCTTTAATGACTTCAATACCCTTGCCATGGATTTTCTCACACATTACCAATTTCCAATCTACTATGAGACAGGAACCGATATTTTAAGTTCCTTTAAGAAATCCTTTGCTACTCACATTTCTAATCACATTCATGAATGGAGATGAAGGAGACGCTTGATCAAACTCGACCTTCCTGATCATTTATTGGCTAAATGGTTCACCAAATAATTCGTCAAGAAAATCTCCCATGATATTTCCATGGGTGGAGTTGTCACTCAAGAGTAGGCGATTAGTCATGCTCAGTACCTAGATCTTGTTTATTCGCAAACATACACTCTTTACAACTTGCTCCCTGATGCCCCTCTCCCTTCTACCATCTCTACCTCAACAACCCCAGCAACTTCTCATGCTATTGATGGTGTGATTGGCACCTTCCACACTGAAGCTAAATCCACATCGGCCACTCACACCAATCCCAAATCTACTGCATCTAATTTTCAAAGTGCTCTGACTCCTACTCCTTCCACCAGCAAAACTTCTGAGGTTAAATCCATTCAATCTGCCCCTACCGGCAAAAATAAATCTAAAAAAGGAAAGGGTAAGAATAAGGAGGATAGAAATAATAATCCACAATCCGATAAACCCAACACATAGTCTATTGATGATAAGGATAAGCGTAAATCTCGATATCCTTGCCTTATCCATGGTGGCAATCACTACATGAAAGATTGTCCAAGACATGTTGAGGTCACTAAGTTCCTTCAAGGAACGGGAAAGCCTCCCACACCTATCGTTTTGTCACAACCTTTCCCTTCTCAACAACAGGCCCAATTGGTCATTCATAACCAACCCTCTCCTTCCACCACTTTGTATGTCCTTATGTGTACTGGTAATTCTACCAAGAACGACGTTGCAATCACCACTCAAGCTAAATATTATTCTCCTTTGAAGGAGAAAGTTGAATATTTACCACCTTCATTGGTTCAACCACCTCCCTCAACTTCACCTCCCAACGGTCCTCTTCATCTCGAATGACTGGGTCCTGATACAGTTCTTTGCCCTCCTTCAAAGGGAGTTGTTCAGAAGTCTACCTTTTATCCACATGCATGTGCTGCTCAAAACTACAACATTGTAGAATATCTTGCAAGCACCCTCTGCAATGTCAACTCTCGAAGTCCTTCAAAGTTGTCCCGATCAACGGAAGGCATTGTTAAATTCCATTGGTGGAATTGATCCCACATAAATGAATTTGATAATATTTGACTTGGAAGACCACATTCCAAGGCTACCTCCTCAGTTAGCATTTCAGAGTCAAGTTGTTGTCGAGAACAAGAATATATGTAGAATGGTTATTGACGAGGGTGCCTCGACATGTGTTATGTCAGTTACTTGTTGGAAAGAAATTGGCTCTCCTCCCCTCACCGAATCACACAATACACTTAAGGCTTTCAATGGTTCTGGTTTTAAACCCTATGGTGTTCTTCCCTCGGTGTCTATTACGTTGGAAGAAAAATCGGTCAATGTCAAGGTTAATGTATTTAATGCAACTCTTGAATATAACCTCTTACTTGGCCATAGTTGGATTGATTCCATGCATGCCATCGTGTCTACCCTTTTCTGTGTGTTACATTTCCCACATCAAGGAAAATTCATTACGGTTGACCAACTGGCCTTTTTCAATTTTGATTCTCATACTAGAAACGTACCCTTTATCTCAAAGACACCTCCTAGGTATGAGAATTTTGGTGTGGGTCTTCTGAAAGATTCCACTTTAATGGGTACCTTCCCAATACCACCAACCAATGTTCCACCTCCTTTTTTTGCCTCAATCAGCATGATTTCCACCTTCATCCATGAAACCCCCACATCTCATGACCCGTGGATAGTACCTGATCTTGGTGATTATCTTCGCTATGGCGAACAAATTCCCTTAAGTCCAGTTGAATTTTCTTATCAAGCCATCCAATCGACAACCCCCTATACACCCTCTCTTTGTGATTCATCTCCCAATCTGTTTCACGTCATATTTTCTATGGATTAGATTATCATGTCAGTTATGTCCATGGGAGACACCCCATGGAATGATGGACATCATCGTTCCATTCTCTTCCTAGAACAACACACCATAGAAAGTTACCAATGGATTTCGACTCTGTCGACCGTTGTTGTCATTTCCTTTGTTCCCGATTCATCCCGTGACGTGTTATATGAAGTGAATCTGAGTAATATCTGACCCATCAGTCCTCTTGACATATCCATTAAACCTGGAGTCATCGGAAATTTTCACATCGAAGCCTCATGTTCCGTTGATGAGGTCGTCACTTATAAAGCCATTTTTCAAGAATTTTGTTACTTTTTCTCTTAGAGCTACGAAGAGATGTCAGGTATTGACCCTGATATTGTTGTGCATGAAATTAAGACCTACTCAGATGCTAAATTTTTCTGCCAGAGACTTTGCCCAGTCCACCCTTGTAAATCCGCTGCTATCAAGATTAAAGTTGAAAAACTTCTTAAGGCTGGGTTTATTTATCTTACGGCTTTAACCGATTGGGTCTCCAATCTATTTCTAGTCAATAATAAACCAGGCATGATCTGTGTATGTGTAGATTATAGGGATATCAAAAAATCTTTTACTAAGGAAAATTATCCAACCCCCTTCGTTGACCAGACCGTCGACCATTGCGCCGGGAGAGAAATCTTCTCCTTAATGGATGGTTTCTCTAGTTATAATCATATTAATATTTTGCCTGCGGATCAACACAAGACTGATTTCATTTGTCCTTAGGGTAATTTTACCTATCAGAAACTACCTTTTGGTTTGAAGAATGTTGGTGTGACTTTTCAACGTGCCATGTCTTATGATTTTCACGATATCAAGAACATCGTACAATCGTATCTCGATGATCTATCGGCGCCATGCATCACCAAGATCACACAACCCATCTCCAAGCCTTTTTTCTTCATTGTCATTACTATCATGTATGTTTGAACCCACACAAATGTGTTCTTTGTGTGGATTCCAGTCGACTTCTAGGTTTTATTGTGTCACTTCATGGAATTCGGGTAGACCCTTTGAAGGTTGAGGCTATCCTTAATCTACCTCCTCCTTACACACTACGCCAACTTCAAATTTTGCAATGGAAAGAGAAATTTTTGTGTCGATTCATTCCAAATTATGTTGATTTAACACAGGGTTTTACTTGACTGTTGAAGAAAGGGTGCGAGTTCGTATGGGAAGATACCGCCAATAAATCCTTTGAAGCTTTAAAACTTTCCTTAACCCGTACACCACTACTTTCCCCACCCGATTATAGTCGAGACTATTTCCTTTACCTCTTCTCTTTAGACTCTACCATTTCCATGGTTTTAGTCCAAGAGGATGATTCACACGATGACCATGTAATTTATTATTTGAGTCGAAGTCTCACGACTACCGAAGCCAAATAACTACATGTGGAGAAACTGGCCTTGGAAGTTGTTCAAGTTGTCCAACATTTTTGTCATTATATCTTATTACGTAAGACCACTGTCATTTCCGATTGAAACCCTATGCAGCATATCCTTATGTTCCAATTGCTAGGGGGAAAGTACTCCAAATGGATAGTGATTCTCCAGGAGTTTGACTTAGAGTTTGAATGCGCTAAGTCTAAGAAATATTTGGTATTTTCCGAATTGATATGTGATCTTCACTCTACTGATACAGCAAATGTGGTAGATGATTCCTTACCTGATGAATCCCTTTTTCTGATCAGTTCTGATGATGTTTGGTATGGAGATATTATCATTTATCTCCAGACTCTGGCCCGGCCTTTCTAGTACATACTGTCATCGTATATGGTATCAAGCCCATCAATACATAATTCTTGGTGACACTCTTTATCGCCATGGTGTTGACTCAATTTTGCGACGATGTCTCACCTACAATGAGGCTGAGAAAGATTTGAATGAATGCCACTCTAGAGCATGTGGCAGTCATATGTCTAGGTATGCCACTTCCCAAAATATATTACGAGTAGGACATTTCTAGCCTTCTTTATTCAAAGATTGTATCGTTGTTGTCTATAAATTCCATGCTTGTCAAATGTATAATAACAAGATTATATCTCATCCCTCTAATTTACACCCTGTAGTTTTCGTTGGTCCCTTCGCAAAATGGGGCATTGACTTCATGACATGTAACCCTCACTCAGCTGGGGGGCATGGATACATCATAGTAGTTGTGTATTACTTCACTAAATGGGTCGAGGTGATGCCTACATTCAATAACACTAGGAAAACTGCAGCACTGTTCATATTCAATCATATCATCACTCGATTTGGAATCCTGCAAGCTATTGTTACTGATCATGGTAGCTATTTTTGAAATTTCATGATGTTCAATATTACTGAAAATTTGGGTCTTCGACATGAAAAATCAACCCCCTATTATCCACAAGCCAATGGCCAAGTTGAAGCGATAAATAAAGTTCTTATTACTATGCTTCGATGGATAATAGGAATTCACAAGACAAGTTGGCACATGATGTTGTTTTCAGCATTATGGGCCTATCAGACATCCATGAAGTCTCCCACGAGATTTATGCATTTCCAATTAGTGTATGGTATTGAATTTATCCTGTCGATTGAATGTGAGATACCATGTTTGAAGCTAATCATTGAACTTCTCCCCAACACCTCTGCTGAAGAGGAACGTCTATTGTACCTAATGCAATTAGATGAAACCCGTCGTGATGCCACCCTGGTTATTGAAGCTCGTAAAAAGCATGTCAAAGCCCAATATGACAAGAATGTCAAGCCACATGTTTTCTCTGGAGGTGATCTAGTTCTCCTCTATGAACAAGATCGTGATTTACTAGGGGCTGGAAAATTCGAGGCTATGTGGTGAGGCCCTTATATCATCAAATGAGTGTTGAATAAGGGATCTTATGAGTTAGTGGATTATGATGGCATTACTTTGAGAGAACCCATAAATGGTATTTACTTGAAGTATGATGCTTATATTGTCTTTGCATGAGTGCTTGTATTTTTATTGTATCATACCCTTGTGTGTTACTTTTCGTGTGCTTTTTCGTTATTTGGTTTTGACTCCCAAATGCTTACCTTGTGTTGTTATTTATTTCCAGATGTTGGTGTCTTCCCTACTTTACATGTGCTTTGTTGATGGCACTAGTTGTAGTACTCAGAACCTAGCATCCGCTGCTTGGGAAATCTATGCACCCACAAATGAATTAATCACTCTACATAGTGTTTTCCTTGGTCATGCAACTAACAATATCATGGAGTACAGTGCATTCATTGAATTGTTGACCGGCGTTATCTCATTTGGAATCCATCATCTTGTTGTATGATTGATTCGCAGTTAGTAGTACTACAATTGAGTAATGTCCATGCTATCTGAAGTTCTACTTTATTAAGGGTATATTTACGAATTCACCTCTTGGGACGTCATTTTGATTACATTGAATATCAGCACATTCCTAGATGTCTAAATACATTAACAGATGCATTAGATAATTATGTGTCATACATTTGAGACATTTATAAATCCAATCACATTTTGTACATAAATCAAGTAAGTTGATAGAAGCCTCATGTATTTATAACGATAAAAGTTTTTACAAAAAGTGTTTTTTTCGTCTGAAGACCAAAATATCAAAAATGTGAAGCACATGGCTTCATATACAAAATAACATCAAGGATGTTTCTCATGATAAAACATGACTACCTGTGATACCCTATGGAGAAGTTGACTAAGAGAACTATATACGCCCACATTATGGCATTTATAATGTCTCGGGATCTCATCGATAGAGATATCTGGGACATCTACTGTCAACCCCTCTAGGTTCTTCTTGATCGCCTCATAATCAGTGGAAGCAAACCCTACTGTCTCGAGTGCCTCCCCTCGTCTATGGATGGGATATGTACCTAGAGGTCGGTCCAGTCCTACATCTTTGTTTTCAAAGAGTTCTTGATTAGTCGTCGGAGTAAAAACATAAAAAACATTTCATATTTAAAAATTTACAAAAACATTATAAAAACAAATGTGCTTCTTACCCAAGTTCCCCCATTGAGAACCTTTAGGGAAAACCAAGTTTGGGTCACCTCTAAAGTCAAAATCGACATACATATAATCATCTACCATCAGTAGTTGAGGCCACAACCAATCAAAGAACACATTGTTATATTTAACGATGGGGTCGGTCACATGTTGAGCCATGAGGTCACACCACCTCTTCATTATTGGATCTTGTGGGGATGATATGCCCCATTCTACCTGTAAAAACAAGTCTGGAACCCTCTCGAGGAAAAAAGACACTAAAATGGACCCGTACTCGAATTGTTTCAGGTCTCCTTTATTGTGCTTTGTCAATTGTTTCTTCATACTCCGAAGAACCCTGTCACACCAGTTAAATACTTGGGGCTCCATGCATTCCACTGCATACTGGAAGTAACACTAGATAGCCATGTGAGGAGATGCACTCCCCGCCATCCATGAGATAGTGACAATGATATTCTGAAGGCATAAATCTCGGATGTCCCTGATGGTAACCTTGCATTTACGTCTCTCGGCCCCTTGTTCACAATACCGGAGAACATACTCATTCATCGGTAAACCTCCACCTCTATTACATGTCAAGGTCACATGAGATCCAGAGCGAGATAATCCCATCAAAAAATATATATCCTCAATATATAAAGAGATTATGTGGGATCCCACATGGAACACATGTTGATCCACGTCCCACATGTGGACTAAATACTCAAGTAACCTCAGTTGGGCCCTCATGCATTGGATCTTAAAGAACTTCAGCATCCCATACTGTCGGAGGGCATTAACTGTGCCTGAGTCATTCTCGGTGAAATTATCATCGTCCTCATGTTCTCTCTCCCTCCACTCCAACATTTTGATAGTCAAAACCTACATAGGAGCCATAAAGAGAAGTTAGCATCTCCATTTTTCTTTATTGGTAATTTTTATTAGCCAAACATTAATGAGAAATTTTTGAGTTGCGCCCTACGTAGGTGAGCTTTTTACACATCACAAAATTTCCGTAGGTTGACCATAGGGCCGCTTGGAAAAATCTATGGTTTCTGCAGGGCCTAATATAAGCCACCTGCGGCGATCTCCACGGGCACCTACCCTCACGAAATCCCACTCAAAAACCATTTTTAACTAGTGAAAATAGAAATTAATCCATGCAAAATGAAGAGGACAAGAAGATTACCTTTTTAGCGAAAGTCGTTCATCGAATGGTTATGCATGCCTCCCGTAGTCCGCAGTGGAATTTTGAGGTGGAATAAGGTTTTTTAGACAAGTTTTGAGTAAAATGACAATGAAATGGTATTAAATATTTTTCACCTATATTTATTCACTTTTTACTGTTTCATTGATATTTTACATTATTTTATTCATTTTACTTAAAACCTAAAGTTCTAATGACATTGTAAGTGTCTTGATTTTTCATAGGGGAAGAATCTAAGAGCCTAAACGATGGAACACGGATACGTTTCTTGGTTTATTTTTACGTTTGTCTCTTGTACAAATATGTTTTAGGTTTTTCAATAAAAACCTCGAGCTCAATCTTTGTTTGTTCTCGTGCTCGCAAAATCAATGAGAACGCAACCGAGTATATTTTTTTCATTTTTCACACTCGTCATGGTGACATGAAAAGTGAAACCTATGGAGTGTCCTTTAAGCTCTTTTCACACTCAAAGCGAAAATATTGTTGAGAGACCTTGTTCTTTAAACACTCTTAAAAGTATTTGAAGAAAATGTTTGATGGGTGATCGTTTATCACTTTTTCAGTCTCATCAAACTAATTTATGAAAAAGGAACTGAGAGAGTCCTCTTTAAGTGTTTTTCATACTCTCTAAATATGAAAAACTCTCTAGTTTTCTCTCTTTGGACTCATTAAACAAACATCAAAATACCTATATGGAACCGAACCACTCCTTCTTAGGGTTCTTTAAACATACTCTGAGGGACTCATCCGAAGGATGAGCTTACATCAACAAGCATATGTTATCCTCCTCAAGCTTGCGTAAAAATAAAGAGGTACTCGCCAGAAATGGTGAGGGAAAATTTGGGAAAGAAATGTGTCTCTATATTTGTGTTAGTAGCAGTAATAGTCGCTCTTGAACATGACACCCCCTTCATCATTGAATTCAGGTTGGGAAATTCATTTGTCTCTCGTTTGACCTTCTGAAAGTTCATATCTTGGGTTGTCTTTGAGTCAATGCTGCCAAGACCATTGTCGTGTCATTCATATGTTCAAGAGAAGTCCAACCCTACTCAAGCCTTCTATTGAGTCAGCCATCTGTAGTTATCAATTCCTACCATGTCGACCTTCCCTGTGTCAGTTTCAAATCATTTTCACACTTTGATCTACCTCAAATTTGTTACTTGTTTCATGTCATTGATGGAGGATACATCAAGGCCCTCCTGTGATGAGTCTTTTCCTATCGACTTCAACTCACTATCCAAGAATAAGACTGAGAAATCAATTAGTACCTTACAACCTGCATGCCTCAATGGAAAGTTTCTTCGCTTTCGACAGTGAGTTCACATCATTGACCCTTGATTGAGAGATTCTATCGAGTGCTCGACTTCAGCTAATTTATTCTCATTCATTGGATTGTACTAAGGTACCTTGGGAGTCATTGACATCAATGGTGATTTCCCTCGCACTTGTTAATTGTTTTCATCAATGGCCGGTAATCAAGTGGTTTCTACCATGTTCGACTTCAGCACCTGTAATCACATGGTTAGATTCATACTTACGGACGACAGGATTGAAAACCTTGGATCTCATTGTTTTGATCCAGGTTGTGATGGAGTATTTATGATTTGTATTGACACATAGATCCACTTTGTATGTCTTGTGACTATGTCTAAATCTGAGTTTTTCTACAAGCATAGATCCACAGTGTATTATTGGTGGCTATATAGAATCTTGGTGACATGGATCCACAGTGTATGATTGGTGGCCATGACTGATATTTATGATTTAAATCACTTGCAGTCTGAGCATGGTAATTCCTACCTCATAAATGGTATAATATTGCGCAGATGCTTGGTTTTTTGCATGTTTCTGATTGGTGCACTCCTTGTTTCTGACACACACACTTATTCTACAAAGTATTTGAGTTGTCACGAGTTCCAACCTCATACTTTGGGGGGCATTATGTTACACATTATTTTAGTCACCCTGGTGATGTTTCTACAGCATGTATTCAGGCTTCCAAAAGAACCTTTCTTCATGAGAAAAGTGACTAGCTCCCTCTTCTACAAAACTTGTTTTTAGAAGGCCACCGCAGGCCAGCCATAAGGTACAGTGTGAAAATGCTGATTTTCATAGGCTGTCATGAAATTTCTTGTGACGTTTCCGCAAGCTGCATTATATTTAGGGTGCAGCGGCATTGGAAGACTGAGAAAAAGAACGAATTTCATGAAAGTTCTAGAATGGATCTTCTAGAATATGAGGTGGCATCCATATGGTTGGGATTCTACTTGCTTCTTTGATTTGGTGGGATCATCCTAATCTCTTTAACCATCTCTCTTTATCCTATATAATAATGGATTTTTCATGGAAAGGGTTAAGCAAGATCAAGCAAGGAATTAATGAAGGAATAGGTTGAGAATTGTGTGACAGATTCTATATCAATTGATGCTTGAGGTCTTCATATGTCCATAAAGTTATTGTGGATCCTCTTCATGCAATTTTGGAGCAAGTGTGTGTGTTGCAGAAAAGGGCCATTGAAAGGGAACCTTGCAACCTCAAGGTTGTTTGGTTGTATCTTCCACTTTTACTTAATATAATACAATGGCATAATTATTTCCCATAAAATAATTCTCATTTTATTACATGACTCCTTGATCACATGTGTAAGTTTTCATTGAATATACAATTGTTGCTTTCACTTTTTGTGTTTCATGGCAGATCTAATATCACAAGAGCACCGAAGCGGAGCAGGGACAACAAAGATATAAGGAAGTGATATTCAAAGGTATGTCATTCATCTCTTGTTTGATAGTAAACTCAATGATTAAAGCTTAGGGAAAGAGTCATGTCATGTCATATTTTGTTCTAAATCCAGGTGGATCTAGGGAGATCAGTTTATGTACGCATTCACCGATTTATCCAATAACATACACTTTCTTGGGTTGTGCAGGATGAGGGGACTGAGAGATTGTTGGTTGGAATTGTTGTAGGAGTCACTAAATTATGAAAGAATTAAGTATTGTGATGTAATATGTTTTAAATATATATATGTATAGTTGTATGGTGATGTGCACTAAAGATAGTGCAAATTGTATGGGAGGGGATTGTAAAAACCCATTTTTCTCCCCAATGTAGCATTGTATATTTGTAAGTATTATGAATGGTCATATACCAAGCAATGTAATATGAAAACATTTACATTCAGAATAATAAAATGTAATAGATTGTCAGTGTTGGCGCGCAGTGGGAATACCCAAGGTTCAACATTAATTCACCAACAAATCCCAAGATATCATCCCTTTCGGCATCACTCGCAAGCAGGTGAAGTCTAACCCGAGGTACCTGTTGTTCCTGAGTTTATACTTTAAGGCTCTAAAGTATACTGGCAAGTCATCTGAAAAGACAGAGGGAGTTGACGATAGGAAAAGATATGATAAAAAGATGAGGGCTATAGTTGGTTCCTCAACTGTCTCTATCAAAATTCCTAGTTTTCTTGGATACCGATATCTCTCTCAATTGTCGCCCATGAACATTCTAACTCAACCCAATTATTTGTTGTTTGTAAGATAGTGTTAAATAAATTTAGAGCGATGTTGGTTTGATCCGAAAGGCTGGGCTCGATGTTAGGTTGCCTTGCAACTGGTACTATCATGAAGGGTAAAAGTAAATAAGATGAAGTTCTTGTGTTTTCTTTTTAGGCTTGTTATCTATATTTCACAATGTAACGAGAATGATGTCAACACCCAAATAAATAGGATGACTAAATTGTAGGCCTTTTCTTGTATCTAAGTTAAATTTTAAAGAAAAGAAACATGTATGATATGAAGAAAAACATAAAGCTATTAGCAAAGTGAGGCATCAATTTCAGAGGAATCTCACATAGTAAAAGAAGACTGTGAAATGAGAAAAAATATTAATGAAGCATATGATGTTGAAATCTAAACATCTACAGGTCTTGTATCTATTGATAACAGATACAGAGGAAAAACTGTAAATGATTTAAATAACAAGAATAATAATTTCCATAGTAGAGGTTTTACTAAATTGTAGCCAAGCACTCATCAATTAAACATATGAAAGAAAGATGAGATGACAGGGAAACACATAACTCAGAGGTGACAAGATCTAGAATATTCAATTTGAATTTCTATTAATTTGGAGTCTCTTCAAAATTACTTCGTCAAAAAAAAATTTTAGAGAGATCAAAAATCCTTTTGTCAGTCTTCTCTCCTTTTATTTATACAAAATCATCACTACTTGATCGTTAGAGACCTCCTATTTTTTAGGGAAAATAGTTACAAAACTGCAACCTTAACCTTTGCATGATTAACATTTCATTGGTCTATCATTTCAAAACTGTAAGACTTTGAATGACACTTCACTGCTTAGTTGAAATCTCTCCCTCTTTTGAAACTATACATTCAACACACTTCTCTAAAAAATGAACAAAAAATCTGGGTGGTGTCGGGAGATCTTTAGTTTCAAATAGATAAAACTTTATTTGTATTTTTGGAAACTGGTCTTCAAAACCTTTATCAGTAGATCTGATCACTTGCAGCTTTAAATTAGGTTGTATCAACCATCTGTCTATCTGATTGGTATTGATTTCGCTCAACTGTGAAATTTCTGCCTGAACCTCCTGCAAACTCTCTTTGTAGTACAACTGTTGTTTCACAATGTTTATCTGTCCTAGTAGTCTAGAGAAGTCATTTATTTCCAATCCTAATGCTTGTTTATCCAAAGAATCAAAGATTCCCTCACAGACATCTTTGATTTCTTTGACTATCTTCTTGTTTTCAACTATGTTTGTCTCCCATGCTTTGAGCATATTGTCTCCTCTTATTTGTTTTGTGGCAGAAAGTTTTAAATCTTTTGGTAGCTCCCTGTTCCCTGAACATGCGACTGCCTTCTGAAAAGTATTCCTTGTTTCTTTAGCCTCTTTTTCTAGTAGAATAATGTTATCAAGAGATTTTCTTACCTCTTGAAAATAAAGCTGGATGATCTCTATTTTGGAGATCAATTATTGTTGCTCAGCTTCTATCTTCGTATGGGATTCTAACAAGAGGGCTTGAAAAGCATTCAAGTCTATGACCCAACCTTCTGTCAAAATCAATTTAGCTTGTAATTGTTTAACAAGATCACTCTGTTGAGTAACCTATACCTGACTTACTTGAATCCTCTAGTTCATTTCATCCAAGCTAGTTTTGAGTGACTAGATTTCTTACCTTTCAGCAGCTCTGGCATGTTCCATACTTTTATCTACCTCTTCTTTAATTTTTTTCTCAGCATTCTTCAACTAATCCTACAATTCAGTTATCATGTGATTACTCTTTTTTATCCTTGTTCAAATGTTCTCCACAGTAAAAATGTTTGTTTTTTCTATGGCTCCCATGGAGCCTACTATCTCTGTAGAAAAATCCTCCTCTCCCATTTTCTGTCCATCTATCAAGACTCTATGATTTTTTACCATACCCCCTTCTCTCATATGAATTTCTTGCCTTACAATAGCCTTCCTCTTCTTGCTGAAAAAATAATCAAAAGGAGGGATCTCATCTCTGGAAATAGGGGTGAGGTCACCAACATATATATCTCTCATCTGCAGGAATCCAAAGGTGGACTGTAAAGGAGTTAAGGAAGTTATGGGACTTCCTAGCTCTGTATACCCTGCTCCTCCCATAGCCTTGGGTATAATGACATCAACAGTAGGTGATGAAGGAAGAGTGGACATACCAATTTTGGGAGGTGTCTCGGGCCTCCTCTATGTTTCCGTCTCTGGATCTTCTGCATGTAAAGCCTCTTCATTTTTTGAAGAGCCTTCAGTCTCCTAAGGAAATTCTTCAGGATTGGATTTATATTGCATTTCTTGTCCAAAACCTGGAAGAATATCTTCTTGTTCCTGAGGAAGGGTAATTTCTTCTCCTTGTAGTACTTTGGGCAGGCCGCTCCGTCTGTGCTTTTGGAAGGTCTGAAAACTAGCTTGCAAGTCAGACGGCAGTGTCTATACTCTTTGTAATACTTCCTCATAGGTACTAGTCCCTTTGAAAAAATCATCACAAGGGGACTTCTCATGTTCATAGGCCTTCATATTACAATGGGTCATGTGTTTTCCCACTAGGTGGTAAGGATCATGTTTCCTATGCTCGAGGTTTACCAATTTAACCTCCTCTAGCGTTGTTGCTTCAACTTTGGAATGACCTAAGTTGAACAATGAAACTTTCCCAATTTGAACGGGAAAAATTGGCCAAAATTTCTTTTGAGCCACTTTTAGTTCTATCCCAATTCCACCTACTACTATTCAATGAGCCACCTCCCTACACACCAGCCTGTCAGGGAGGAATTTCGGTAGGGCATGTGGGGGGATTGAACACCAGAAAACTCTAATGTATGAAAAATTCTCCTCTATGAACCAGTCAGCAACTGCCCTGAGGTTTCTTGTGACTAACTCTAAAATGCAGGGAGGCACACAATCGTACAACATCTGATGTAGTGGTATCACCACGAAATGACAAATTTCATAGAACGAATCCTTGGCATTTTCTTCACAAAGTTTAGAATGATATTCATGAATTGGCTCCAGGTAAGTGGGATTCCAACTCCAATTCATCAAAGGGAAAGGAGTCAAGAAGCATATAGCATCCATGATGTATGTCGACATATAAAAGGCTACTGGTCAGCCTTTTGATATTGCAGTCTGATAGTCCATGACCTCCTTTTTCATGTTATCAGATAAAATATTATCCCAATTGAAGCTGTAACATTCTATTGCCTTGTGCAAAAGAGGTACCCACTCGTCAGGGAAATGGGTGAGGCGTTTCTTACCAAAAATTCTACATAACATCATCGCCACATAAATCATATACTCATTTAATGAGGCTATGGAGTAAATAGCATGGGGTTCAGCCCTGAATTATCCCTCGTTTCTCCACCAGTCTTTGATTATGTTAGGATAGGTTTGGTATACCTCCAAACATTCTTTTCTTTGAAAATTACTCACAAATTCTTGATTATAACATACTTGGGACTGGGGGATAATTTATACATTACTTGTACATGTTCCGATCTGAAAGAGCCAATGAAGACCCCTCAGCTGTCCAGAATGCTCCTCGTATGTACGTCAGTTCGCTCTAAGGCCCAACTGATCATGTCATTATAAGTCATAAGTCGTGGTTGTGTAGCTATTTTGTGGAGCTAGGACTCCTCTATATCGCGAAGCTTGTTGTTAGCATCATGAGGGAAATTTTTTATTTTATAATCCAGAGTCTTGAAAATCTATCTCTGGGATTTTATGGAATTGATGGCATGTGGTGTTGTATCAAATATAACGTCTCCATCTGGACTCGAGCCTTCTTAAATCTCTTCACTTTTCTTGGGTGCCTTCTTAGGTGCCATGATACTTGTGCTGGATCTGAAACCTGTTTACAGAGAAAGTGTGTATAAAACCAGGTAAACGTGACTTGCAGTAGATGTAAAGGATAGCTATGAAGTTCGAAACATAAGACTTTCTTAATCTTCAGTTTCGCGTTAAAACAAGTGTACAGACGCAGAGGACGAAAAATTAATTCTTTTTAATGGAAAGATATGCCTAGAGATACACTTTCATGTCGGAAAAAAAAATCTTCATTTATCCGTTATTAATGTCGTCGTATATCGGTAATTTCGAAACTAAAGTTTCAAAAATCACCGCCTTCTTCAACTCTCGAAATGCGAAATGCAGTTTAATTATTTCTAATCCTATTTTTAAAACGAATTAACTTGAAACTTAAAACTGTTTAGAGAAAATGTGATTTTGCGTTTCGGGACTTCGGGGATCCTGTTGTCAAGGGATAAGACACAAGCAATCCTCGGGTCGCGAAATCACGATGAGATTAGTGAGGTGCTGAGACACGTATAAGGCTTTAATTAACCCAAGTCAATAATTAATTATCCTTTTAACTTTTTCATAAAAGTGAGGATCGGGAGTTTGACTATTGAGAGTTCGAAAGCATTTTGGTAGAAGGAAAAACCCGAATCGCAAAAGATTAAGGGAATGAATATCATGTTTAGGAACTTAATTAATTTCAGGTTTAAAGAGCGCTTTGTGGAAAGCGATGGAAAAGGTAACCTTATTTCTTTCCCCTTTAAAAAAAATTTAATAAGCTAAGCATTTTCGGGATTTCGGCACCAGGAAAATAAGATGGTTGAAGATTATACTTCGAGAAAAAACTGAATCTCGAAAACCTGAAAAGGAACAGAAGGCTCAGATTTCCCCTTTTTGGACTAACGGCGGCTCCACGACTTAGGAAAAGATGAATCTTTAGTTTCCAAAGATAGGAAAAATTAAACTTTGTGTCAACAATACCTATGGGATTTGTTGGTGAATAAATTATGAACCTTGGGTCTTCCCACTGTGCGCCAAAAAATGGTTTTGTTGTCGAGACTGGGATCTACAATTGAGGGGGATGTGGAGGCCTAATAAGGAGGAGATTGGAAAATGGTTGGAATTGAAGGAGATTGATTTTTTTGTAGATCAGAATAAGAATCCACAGATTAGCGCATATAAATGGCTACAAAGGTATGTGTTTACAGATTTGCATGAAATTTTATTCGTTGATTTTTCGAATATTTTAGTAGATTGGATCAAGAGATTAATTGAACGAATCAAAACATTCCGTACTATTTTTCTGAGAAATTGGACTCCTAATTTAATTAGGAAATTCAATTGTATAAGCAATATGGTATCACGCACAATAGATTACTGGCTGGAAAGTGTGTTGGGAGTTTACATTACTTAATTTTTCATAAATTGTACGCAGTCGTATAGAGATTCTCAAAGGGAATTCTTTAAAGGAACATGTGGAAGATACCTGAAGTCATTATATACTTGGATTAATATGTTGTTATGAGAAAATGGAGTTATGAAAATGGAATCTGATTGCTAAGTGCCTTCAAGCACATAAGGGGACTGGGGGATGACTAGAAGATGGTCTAAGCATAAAGAGGGATGAAGAGAAGGAATGAAGAATGGATGGGCTAAGTATGTTGAGAGCAGAAGAGTGGGTTATGAACGAATAGATTGGAGCATTGAGTAGTGGTAAGAGATTCAAATTGAATAAAAATAGGACTATGGATGAGAGAGAGGGACGGTGCAATGGGAACGAGCAAAGAGACACTGGTGTGATACTCCAGATCGAAGGAATTCTATGCACAGAAGAAAATTTCCATCAACTTGGTCTAGTAGAAGAATATATTTCTCATAGCACACTTTGCGTTGAACCCATGACCCCATGTGTGTCGCCAATAATTGAAGTAAGATCTGAATCTTTTTCAATTATAATTAGTGAAGGAAGTAAAGATAGTAAGAGTAGTCATAGTAATGGAAGTAATAGGCTGATTCGGAATCAGTTAGTGCTATCAAGAAAGAATATCACACAGAACATGATGGCAGGAGTAGATCCTACTCTAAGAATGCTTGTCTTCCATGGAGCGGGGACAGAGTATCCCAAACAACATTTTTTCATTTATGAGACAATATGGACTATGAAGAACATCCAAGATGGTGACATGAATATTGTGTAGTTGGAAATGACATTCAGAGATCGCCCATTATTATGGTACATGAAATATTAGACTATGACACATGTGATACAAACTAGAAAATTGGTAGAAGTAATACAAGCTCTATTGAAAGAGTTTTAGAAACCTAAATCCAAGTCACAGTGCATTACAGAGTTGAAGGAGATCAAGTAGATAAATGAATCAGTGTGGAACTATGATCAAAGATTTAAGATACTAAAGGATCAGTTGACATTCCAAATTCCAAATGAACAACATAGAGAGAGGTTTATTGCAGGATTATTGTTTCATATATGTTTCCATTTGACGCAACAGAAGATCATGTCGCAGTCAAAAGCATTAGAAATTGAAATGAAGTTAGAAGCATCCTCGGTAGGAGAAAATGGAATGGGGATGGCTCAAGTGCAATCGCATATAGTAGTGTTAACTATTCAATTGCAGGATCTTGTGAAAGGGAAATAAAAGCATGAGGAGGTATGGTGCACCACATGTAGAATAGAAGGACACCATAAGAATGAATGTCCATATTTTCAACAGTATTTGAATACAGGAGCTTTGAATCCACTAGGGTTATGGTGCGAGATTTTTAAGATGGTGGGTCACCACCCTCATAATTTCCCATTGATGCAGAAGTACCAGAGTACTACAAGAAATATATTTTGTAACTTTTGCAAGTTTTCCAGACATGAAGAGAATGATTTTTGCGCATTTGATTTGATGAGAGATAACACTGCATACACGTATAGATTCCATGGAGAAAAGTCTAAAGGAGGAGAGTTGTAGTATAATACCCAAAAATGTTATAATCAAATAGGAAGAGGAGGTTTCAGAGGTTGTGGAAGAGGAGGATTCAGTAGAGGTAGAGGACCTATTATATTTTATAACTATAATCAACCAAGACATTTAGAGTGAGGCTTCCCGAATCTTTGCACAATGTGTACATATTGCATACAGTTAGACCACACAATGGAGTATTGTCCACGGTTTATCACAAGATGGAAATAAAAGAGGAACGCAAATGTATCGATAATAGAAGAAAAGGCATGTGACGAATAACCTAAGATAGGAGCAGTTACACACGGAGGAACCAGAACTAGAACTTATGTGATAGATAAAGGAAGCAGGATCCATTAGTGGGTTAGGAAAGAAGCAGAGGCTCAACTGTTGTTTGACCCTAGAAAGGACAAAGAGACGTATACACAAGCAAGGAAATAAGTGATAGGATCATAATAGATAGCCTTTACTTTTACCATGCCACCTTTGTATGATAGGCCACCGGTATATGATATGCCACCAGTCTATGACCATTCAGAAAGGCAAGTTGACAAGGTAATCTCTTTGAATAGTTTTCTGAAAAGTTATTTAGAATTAATGAAAGATGAGTCTTCTTTGAGTATGATGTGTGGAATGATTGACCATTTTTCCCAAGAAAAAGAGATACTTGTCACACACCGAGCAGTGAATCAGGTGCACCAAAAGATGAGAACGAATAGGGAGTTTCGACTCAATGTGCAGATAGGAAATTACGAAATGGACAATATCATTTTGGATCTAGGCTTTGATGTGAATGTCATCCCGAGGCATAATTGGGAGATGATGGGATAGATAAAGTTGATTTAGTCTCCCATTCAGTTAAGGTTAGAAAACAAGCATAAGATCATCTCAATTGGAAGGTTGACAGGGGTAAGTGTTAGCATTGATGGAGTGTGCAGTGTGGCCAATTTCAAAGTAATTGAGATAGTAGATGGAAGCACCCCTTACCCAGCACTTCTTGGACTTGATTCAGAATTTGAAAACCAGACTATCATTTACCTAAAGAAAAGATAGATGATATTTGAAGTAGAAGATGTGAAGGTTATTGCGTCATTGGATCCTACTAAATGAAGAAGATATGTAGAACCAGTGAAGGGAAAAGGACTCAACAATCTATATAACATGACTACGCGGATGGACAATTATGTGAACCCTACAGTCGATGGTGTACTTAGTTGGAGAAGTATTGGTTCATGTGCGTCAAATTTAGAAGAAGCTTTGCAGAATTGGAAACAAAGTTTACACAAAGTCTCTACAAGGAAATGTGTTTAGATTATCCACACATTACGATGGATTGGAACTTAGGTATGTGATCTTCCAAGGTATGAAGGACTAACTAATGTAGCTCCTTTCATAAGATAATTTCAATTGTAAATATCAGATCAACATATATTATTAGTGTTAGATGTTGTGATGAAAGCAACCCTGGCAAGATGGTGAGCTACACATAACGATGGAACAAGAGATTGGAAGCAGTGTAGAGGACTATTACAAGTCAGTTTAGTGACAAAGAATCAAGATACCATGAAGAAGTATATAGGATTGAGCTACCCAATGGAGAATTTTACATAGTGTATTACAACATGGAAAAAAATACCCAGGAAAGAATGGACACATCTATTTGTACACACCCTAGACACAATCCCAAAGAACCGGTACTTGGAACTGGAAGTATGCAAAGAAACTGTAGATTGGGAAGAATTAATGCAAAATTTCAAGATAAATTTTATTTTTGAACATGATGCTCCTTTAATTATCTCAGCGTTGTAGGTCATAAAGAAAAAAAAATCAGCAAAAGACTCGGTATAACTAGTACATGTATGTAGTGCACATAGATATTCTGCTACAGTGGGATAAGTTATGCACTACTATAATGTTGTTGAAGAACATAAAGAGGAAGATGAAGATCCCAGAAACTGAAGAAGAACACGCAGTAGAAGGAACATAGCTTGAATCGGTCATATATGAAAATCCATTGAGGATGTGCAAGGTAAATATTAGTATAAAAGATAATTCCAAATTTGTGAACATAGGAGACTATTGGAATGATGAGACCGTGGAGAAGATAGTGGACTTACTGCGTGAATATCAAAATCTATTTCTGACTACTTTTTTAGAGATGAAAAGGATCATTGTGGAGTTAGGAGAGATGAAGATTCCCTTGAAGCCAGATGTTAAGCCAGTAAAGCAAAGGCCATACAGATTGAACCTGGTGTATAAGAAGAAGGTGAAAGTGGAGATAGAAGGATGTTGGAAGCTGGAATTATTGAACTTCTCGAATAATCAAAGTGGATTAGTCCAATGGTGGTTTAGGATAAGAAGACAGGAGGGATCAGAATTTGTATATATCTAAGGAAATTAAATGATGCATGTTTACATGATCCATTTCCTACACCACTTACATATTAAGTGTTGGAGAATGTAAGAGGGTAGGAAGCATATCCATTCACGGATGGATTTTTAGGATATCATCATATCAAGATTGAACATGAAGATAGATATAAGACTACATTTTTGACAGAATGGAGGTGTTACTAGTACATAGTGATTCCTTTTGGATTGAAGAATGCACCTACAGTATTCTCTAGAATGGTTGTAGCAACATTTAAAGGATTCATCCATCAGTTCTTATAAGTATACGTGGATGACTGGATGGTGTTTAGCTTGTTGAAAGATCATATTGAGATTTTGTGTTTGATGTTGGATAGGTGTAGACAGTTTCAGATATATGTTAATTTAAAGAAGTGCATTTTATGTGTGTCATTTGGAATCTTATTGGGCCATGTAGTATGTAAACAAGGATTGTTGTTGGATCCAGCGAAGATCACTGTGACTGTTGATTTACTACCACCAAATTCAGTATGACAGCTATGAGAAACATTGGGACATACAAGGTAATACAGGAAGTTCATTAAAGGATATGCATAGATTACAACTCCAATGCAAATATTGCTAAATATGGAGAATAATTTTCAATGGAGTGAGGAATGTTAGGAAGGTTTAGATACTTTGAAGTAGAAATTGGTTACCGCATCGATTTTGATATTTCTAGATTGGAAGAAAAAGTTTCATGTTCATGTGGATGTGTCATATATAGCTTTAGGCATAGTGTTAGCTAGCCTGGAGAAGAAGAAATATATCACTCCATTTCCTAAAGCATGAAGTTGTCAACTACAGAATAGAACTATACTATGACAGAACGTGAAGGATTAGCAATGGTGTATGCATTGTAGAAGTTCAGACATTACTTATTGGGTTCACACTTTAAGATGTACACAGACCATTCTACACTATGATATTTGGTAAATAAGCCATTGTTGGGAGGGAGAATATGCATATGGATATAGAATATGACTTTGAGGTAATTATGAAACCAGGGAAATTTAATTCAGGACTGGATCACTATCGTGCATACTATCAAGAGAAGATGCAAGAAACTTGGATGATAATTTACCAGACCCGCACTTATTTTTAGTACAAATGATTGATGACTATTTTACAGACAAATTCCAATTCTTGAGCATAGGAGTAACCCCACCTAAATTTACAGTTGTGCAAAAGAAGCAGATAGTAGTGAAGGTAGTAGATTATCAACTCATAATAGGAAATTTGTACAAGTTAGGTGTCGATGGTATTCTACGACGATGTGTATTAAAACACGAATGACATATGATATTTTTAGAGGTACATGAAGGGGTTGCAGTAGGAAAATACGTTGGAAAAGAAACATCTTATAATACTTTACACACAGGATTGTGGTGGCCTACCCTTCATAACGATGCCAAGGAATTTTGGAAGACTTGTGTTGTTTTCCAAAGAATTGAGAACCCTTCTAGAAGAGATGAGATGCCTTTAGTACCACAAGTGACATTACAAGATTTTAATAAATGGGAAGTGGACTTTGTTGGGCCAATAAATACACCATTGAAGAGATTATGAGATAGAAACATTATTACTATGACAAATTATTTGACCAGATGGGTTGAAGCAGAGCCTACCATAGATTGCAGCACAGAGACAATTATGCAATTTTTGTTTGAAAATGTGGTCACAAGGTTTGGATGCCCCATAATACTTATGAGTGATTATGGAAATCATTTTTTGAATATGACGATTGCATCATTTGTTGGATTAATGAGAGGGGGGGTGAATCAATAATGAGAAATTATATCAATTATTAATCATTTAAACCACAATGTATATTATTTTACTTATTCAACCATGTTCATATGTCCATCATCAATATTACTGTATCATAAGCATTAACATTCATTAGTTCATAATAAACAATAACAAACACATCCACACAATGCACGGTACACCAATGTTTATGTGGAAAACCAATGCGAGAGAAAACCATGGAATATTTTCTTATATGTCAAGAATTACATTCAAGGAAGAACCAACTTCAAATCTCCAGCTAAAACTGGAAGGAGGCTCTGAGCCCCTAGTTTCTTAGGCTACAACCTGAGGGAAGCTCCAACTCCCCAATTCTCTGGCTATAACTAGAAGGAGGCTACAACCCCTTATGTTCTCCAACTACAACTAGAAGGTGGCTACAACCACCTATCCTTTCCCCGTCCAACCACGCTGCAATATAAGTAGAATGATGGAACCACTGGCACATTTTCATTGGGAGATATGTTGTTGTCAACCTGTACCAATCTATGCCACTAACCTGTAATCAACTTATGCCACTTTCCTGTAACCAACCTGTTCTTGTTCCTTTCTTGTACCAACAAAACTAAATACACCAACAACATGTACCAATACTCTCCTCAATATATCATATATGATAACATAGATTTCATACCCAAAATCACAAGAATATCACTCAAACCATGTGCCAACAATCCACATCAATCATGTACATCAACCATGTGCATCAACATTATACAAACATAACCAACAACATGTACCAATTATGTATCATCAAAAAATCAAACTATGCCTCAATAAGATGTATCAAGATCAACATGTACTTCAAGTATGTATCTCATCCATGTACCCAATCATATACCTCTACCATATACCAATAACATACACCAAGATAACCAACAATATACCTCTATCAATGCACCACACTCTCCATAAATCAAATATCATAAATCCTAACATCAACCAGGTGCCACAACCTCATTTTTATACATCCTCTATATGTAACAATAACTTTAGCAACATAACTCAACCAAAATCCCTCAAACATGAACCAATACTAAAATTCAGTAGATCTGCCTTAGATCAACTCTACAGAAATCCCTAAACTTCCAAGAGGGCATCCAACAGATTTACAAGGAAACCCCTCAACCAGATTTGTAGATTCAACACTACACATATAAAAACCATACATTTTTCTTTTTGTAGCGTTTTGTTTTCATGATTTTGTTACCGCAATTATATTGTCATGAATCCGTTGCCACGGTTTTTTTGTCGCACTTTTTCTACCGCACTTTTCTTGCCGTGATTTTTCTACCTCACTTTTTCTGCTACACTTTTCCTACCATGATTTTCTGCCGCAATTTTCCTGCATGATTTTTTTGCCGCACTTTTTCTACCAAACTTTTCCTGCCGTGATTTTTCTTCACACTTTTTCTGCCGCACTTTTCCTACCACAGTTTTTATGCTGCACTTTTTCTCTATCAATAATACATGTCCAAATAGCCTTTCACAAAATATATATTCAATAGGTGCTAATGGGAGACCCTTTCTCTCTTATTTATACTCTCCAAGTAGCTTCCTCTAGAAGTATTAACTTTTGTCCACTTAACCACTGTCCACTTAGCCACTTTTTCCACTTAATCACTTTGTCCACTTAACTTAACCACTGTCCACAAATAGTAAGTTATCCACTTCTAGTTGCAACTAACTTTATTATTTAATTAATTTCTTTTGCAACCACTTTGACTTATCCATAAATAGTAAACTCACCACTTCTTGTTGCAACCACTTTATTATTTAAATAATTTCTCTCTACAACCACTTTGACTACTTTATTATTTAAATAATTTATCTTTACTCACAACTTATTGTTGAAACTAAATTTTCTATAATTAGTCAATTCATAACTTCTTTTCCCTTAACTAACTTCTTGTTTCAACCACATTATTATTTAATTTATTTCTTGGTCAACTACTTTGACTATTAAATCTTCTCATCACAACTACTTTACCATAACTACCAAATTCACAACTTCTTGTTGCAACTAATTTATTTTTATTTTTTTTCTTAATGCAAAAACTATACCCATGACTAAATCCTAGTTACCATCAATTTGAATAGTACACTTCTTCTAGGAGCTTCTAGAATAATTGATGTCTTTGACCTTCTAGGGGCTTCTAGATAACTCATGAGGGTTCTCCAACTTCATATGGCCATAACTCTCTAACCATGAGGAGTTATGTGACGTTCCACATATCACCGAAAATGGCATGACATATACTATACATCTAGAATAGTCTTACCTGTAAATTCACATATCTTCATTCCTTTATACCTCAAAAAGACTCAGGTTCATTACCCATGCGTTTGTGGTAACATAATTCTCTATCGGAATTCTCCAAGGGTTGACATCAATCTACAATATCACTCTCCAAGGGTTGACATCAATGAAAACCAACATTCCAGATCAATTTTCCATCAACCTAAGCCAATTGTCTAACAATATCATCCTTTGGCATTGATGGAAACACCAACATTGATGGAAACACTTAGTCATGATAACATTTATGCTTATACTCCTCATCAATGTTTCTATCTCTCCCCCTTTGACATCAATGGAAAAGTGTATCTCCCTTTGTGGCTATTCCCCTTGACTGAACTCTCCTTGGGGCTACTCCCCCTATCTAAATGCCTTTGATATTTCTCTATGTTTCTAATCCTATGATTACTCTCTCTCCTTTCATATGAATATTATCTCCCCCTTTGACAAAGGGTATCACTTTGATGCAACACTAAAGTCATATCGCTCATTCTTCCCTTGTGAAAATCGCTCCCCTGGAAACATGCCTCTATGCTCTCTCTCCAAGTATCTAACTCTTTATCTTTCATCTGATGAATCTCTTCCCCTGGAATCATACCTCTATTCTTACCTCTCTATCTGAAAACTTATTTGAATGATATGTCTACCTATATTTTTGGTTTTTTTTTCTCTCTCTTGACTTCTCTACAAGATGTTGTGTAGAAAAAACATAAGTATTCCTATGTGTGCTTCCTTTTGGAGGTATTGTTCATTGGTGCTTCCTTGTGTAATCAACTGACATAAATGAAAAGGATTCAAGAATAATCATTCAAATATTCTTGTGTAATTATCATCCATTAAGATAATGTTCTTTTGTCTCTTAACCACTCTCTGAACCAATCTATGAATCCATGATTTCACCCACTGTCATATATTTGTCCAAACCGCTAAGAATTCTTACGAGTCCATCTCTTTCCATACTATACAAGACTCCGTTACACAATTTTCCATGATGTTGACCCATTTGTCATTATACTATCATGAATTTTTCACTACTACAACTGATTAATCTATCATATTGTACTTATTATAACTGATTGCTCTGAATTTGTCTACTCAAACTATGCACGTTGATCGAAGGATGGTTATCTGGTCTATCTTAGCTACTTCATAGAATCCCATGTCTAATATTCATATTACCCAGGAGTCTCTGAGTCAGATAGATCATAACAATTCCCACTCTAATGTGGATTCATCATCATCTTCATCGATAGATTCATCATTTCTTTGAACTCTGTCTTCTTTCTTTATGTCTGTGGATTCATCTTTCACTACAATACCTAAAAGTACAATCTCTTGAACCTATTCCTTATTGACATGTCATCCTTTTCTTTCATTTCTTTTCCAAAACTTTATGTATCTCACATCTTCCTTTTTCTTTGGAGATTTGTTTTCATCTCGTTTTATTAACAATCTTGTTATCGCTGAGACCTAGTATTTGTTCACATGTTCTTCCTGTTTTCTTATCCATACTTTCTTATATCTTGTATCAGTGTTTTATTTCATGGAAGTATAAATCATGCTTATACAATAACGAGCTATGTGTCCATATTAATAACATTTGTAACATTCAATGTTACATGGGGCCACATAAGCATTTCTTTCTTGAACACTTCTTTTATAATCCCTACAATCTACAACCTTATGTCCAAAGTTAGTACAATAAAAACAATTACTATAAAATAAATTTACGTACCTGGGAGTGAATGATCTTCTTTGTGGTGCATTCCTTCTAAATTTTTGCCTTGACTGATCATGATCATGATTGAAGCTTTTTTGTGGCTTGAACATGGATGGTCTTCTTGAAGATGTATCTTTATTATTTTTCTTAGATTCTAGTTGACCGTGATTCCTTCCTTTGAGTACTTCTGCATAACGCTTGCTCTTTTCTTCATTCTTCTTTTCTAGCAACCTAGAGTGCTTCTCTTCATTCTCTACTACTGATGTAAATGTTTTTGTATCTTCAATGTTCTTGTTGAGCTTGATGACTTTGACTCTTAGTGTGACAACTTTTTCTTCAATCTTATTTAATTCATCGGTTCTTTTCTTGATATGATTTGTCAGTATATTTTCTCTATTTTTTTATTTTTCCTTTTGTGCTCATGCTATTTTGGATTCTAAACATTGCTTTTGATATTCTATAGTTTCTTCAATTCTTCTAGCCTCTTCTAGATGAGCTCTTAAATTCTTGATGACCTGCTGAGCTTCTTCAAAACCTTGAACACTTTCATTTTTCTTCATCAATTCTTTCTTGAGTGACTTGTTTTCTTCTCTTTCTTTTCTTAGTTCATCTAAAGAACTGATCAGTTATGCTTCATAATTGTATTCTATTTCAATTAGTTTTTTTGTCTCATTTCCTTCATGGCATTCCATTTCAATAAATCCATGTTTTTCAGAAATAAAGAAAAACAACATACTTTTGTTGATTATGTACTCTTCATCTTCTGAATCTGTTTGACATAATGAAAATATTTCTTCTTGATCTGTACTTGTATCTTATTTGGCATTCTCTAACTCTGTGATGGGTGAAGATTATATATTATGTAACTTATTCCAAAGTTATTTAGTTGATGAACATTTACCCATTTTTTCATTTACTAAATCATATAGTCCTTCCAAAATGAAATCCATTGGAATTTTGTTATTTCGTTTCAGTTCCTTCTTTGTTGTAGTTGTTATTTTTGAACTATCATATCCTATAACAAGTGATTTCCAAATATCATACCCATGTTCCTTTAAAAATACTTTCATCCTTCCACTCCATATCTCATACTTTAAACCATTATGACCATTAAACAATGGCACTCCATTCTCATAATAATCCATGATCTCCTTCCAATAATTATTTCCTAAATGAACCTACTCTGATACCAATTGTTGGATTATTGAGAGGGGGGGTGAATCAGTAATAAGCAATTATACCAATCATTAATCATTTAAACCACAATGTACATTTGTTTACTTATTCAACCATGTTCATCTGTTCATTATCAATAGCTTGTTGTATCATAATCATTAACATTCATCAGTGCATAATAAACAATTCAAAACACATTCACACAATGCACAATACACAAATATTTACGTGGAAACCTAATGCACCAAAAAAACCACGAAATTTTTTTCTTATATGTCAAGAATTGCATTCAAGGAATAACTAACCCCCAATTCTCCAGTGACAACTGGAAGGAGTCTCTAACTCCCTAGTTTCTCAGGCTACAACCTAAGGGAAGATCTAACTCTCCAATTCTATGGCTATAACTAGAATGAGTCTACAACCCCCTATGTTCTTTGGCTACAACCAGAAGGTGGCTAAAACCACCTATCATTGCCCTATCTAACCTCCCTAAAATATAAGTAGAATGATGGAACCACTTTCACACTATCACTATGATATATATTGTTGTAAACCTATACCAATCTGTGTCACTGACCTGTAATCAACCTATGTCACTATCATGTAACCAACATGTACTTGTTCCTTTCCTATACCAACAAAACTAAATAAACCAACAATGTGTACCAATACTCTCCTCAATATATCAGATCTGATAACATAGATATCATACCCAAAATCCCAATAATATCACTCAAACCATGCGCCAACAATGCACATCAATCATGTACATCAACACTATACAAATATAACCAACAAAATTTACCAATCATGTATCAACATCAAACCAAACTATGCCTCAACAAGATGTATCAAAAGTACCATGTACTTCAAGTATGTATCTCATCCATGTACCCAATCATATACCTCTACCATATACCAATAACATACACCAAGATAACCAACAAGATACTTTTAGCAATGCACCACACTCTCCATAAATAAAATACCATAAATCCTCACATCACCCATGTATCACAACCTCACTGTTCTACATCCTCTATCTGTACCAATAACTTCAGAAACATACCTCAACCAAAATCCATCAAACATGAACCAATACTAAATTGTAGTAGTTCCGCCTCATATCAACTCTACAGCAAGCCCTAAACTTCCAAGAGGGCATCCAACAGATTTACAAGGAAAACCCTCAACAAGATTCATAGATTCAACACTACACATATGAAAACCATACATTTTCTTCTTCTAGCATTCTGTTTCCGCGGTTTTGTTGCTGCAATTCTGCTATCATGAATATCCTATCGCGATTTTTCTGTCGTGGTTTTTCTATCGCAATTTTTCTGCCGCACTTTTCTTTTTGCGATTTTTCTGCCGCACTTTTCCTGTCGCGGTTTTTATGCTACA
Organism: Picea engelmannii; assembly: GCA_009831015.1. Lineage (NCBI taxonomy): Eukaryota > Viridiplantae > Streptophyta > Pinopsida > Pinales > Pinaceae > Picea > Picea engelmannii. Next base: position 685,101 of record ML776678.1, on the reverse strand, counting down.
CTTTCCCTGCTGCGATTTTTCTGCCACACTATTTCTACTGCACTTTTCCTACCGTGATTTTTCTACTGTACTTTTCCTGCTGCGATTTTTCTGTCGCACTTTTCCTGTCGCGATTTTTCTACTGCACTTTTTTTACTGCACTTTTTCTCTATCAATAATACTATCTCAAATAACCTTTCATAAAATAGGTATTCAATGATATTCAATGGGTGATAATGGGAGACCTTTTCTCTCTTATTTATACTTTCCAAGTAGCTTCCTCTATAAGTATCAACTTTTGTCCACTTAACCACTTTGTCCACTTAGCTACTTTGTTCACTTAACTTAACCACTTTCCACAAATAGTAAGTTCTCCACTCCTAGTTGCAACTAACTTTTTTATTTAATTAATTTATTTTGAAACTACTTTGACTTATCCATAAATAGTAAACTCACCACTTCTTGTTGCAACCACTTTATTACTTAAATAATTTCTCTCTGCAACCACTTTGACTACTTTATTATTTAAGTAATTTATCTTTACTCACAACTTCTTGTTACAACTAACTTTTCTATAATTAGTCAATTCATAACTTCTTTTCCCTTAACCAACTTCTTGTTGCAACCACTTTATTATTTAATTTATTTATTGTTCAACCACTTTAACTATTCAATCTTCTCATCACAACTACTTTACCATAATTACCAAACTCACAACTTCTTGTTGCAACTAATTTATTTTTAATGATTTTGTTAATGCAACAAATATACCCCTGATTAAATCCTAGTTACCATCAATTTGACTAGTACACTTCTTCTAGGAGCTTCTACAATAATTGAATTATTTGACCTTCTAGGGGCTTTTAGATAACTCATGAGGGTTCTCCAACTTCATATGGTCATATCTCGCTAACCGTGAGGAGTTATGTGACGTTCCACATATCACCAAAAATGGCATGACATATAATATCCATATAGAATAGTCTTACCTATAAATTCATTGATCTTCATGCCTTTATACCTCAAACATACTTGGTTTCCTTGTCCATTCATGTGTGCTACCAAAATTTTCTATCGTACTTCTCCAAGGGTTGACATCAATCACTAAGGGTTGAAATCAATCTACAATATCACTCTCCAAGGGTTGAAATCAATGACAACCGAAATTCTAGACCAACTATCCATCAACCTAAGCCAACTGTCTAACAACATTGACAAAGGATTTCCAGATTCATCATCAGAAGAGCACACCATATCATCCTTAGGAAAACGGGATAATGGAAGCATTCAATAAGATACTAGAACATGCATTGGTGAAGGTGTGTAATATAATCTGACACAACTGGGACTTAAATATTCTAGCAGTATTATGGGTGTATAGGACTAAAAGTAATAAGTTGATATGGCATAACCTATTCAAACTAGTGTATGGCCAATAAATTGTTGTGCCTATGGAATTCATAGTATCGAGTATGCGCATTGTTGTGCTGAAAAATCTTATAGAGTCTAGCGTAGTGGAGAAGAGATTATCAGAGCTAGTAGAACTGGAAGAGGATCGGTTTGTTACAGGTTTCCATCAACAATTTTAGAAAGAACACTAGAAATCATGGCATGGCAAGCACATAAAACAGAAGAAATTTCAGACAAGACTTATTTTTTCTTTACGACAGAAATATTTTGCAGCACCCTGAGAAGTTTCATATGCATTGGTTAGGTCCATATGTGATCAGGTTTTTGATAGATGCAAGTGTTGTTTAGATGGATAAAGTGAATGGAGAAGTTGTATAAGGACTGGTTAATTGTAGTTGGTTGAAACTATACAGGGACAGTCGTACTTTTGTGCACTAGTCGGAGCATGCAGTATAAGTACCATAGTACTTGTATTATAATGTATTATAGAAGAGAAAGAAAATTAAAAGAAGAAAAGTAACGAAAGAAGTTGAAGGGTGAAGTGATGCATAAGGATAAATGACTAAGGAAATAAAGGAAAAAAGGTCGTAGAGTGTTTTAGCACAAAATTCCACACCTATGTTTGTGTGCCATGGCCTAACCCTTTCCTACTGCTTGCTAGACTTTTCCCCCAAAGGACCTCTCAAAATTACTTAAAAAACATGCCCTAAGAGCATATATGTGGGTTTCCATAGTGCAACACATGGACATATGCGCTTTACCACATTGAAACCTATGGATGCCCTGAAAATTTGTGAAAAATAAAATAATCTTGTGTTTTCGGGCAGGTTTTTTAGTTGGGCTAGTTTCCAAATGACCCTTTCCCATTCTCAATGGAATCCAACTCCCAAAAACTCTTTGGGATGATATAAAACAATCACTAAGGGATAAGGAGAGGTAAATTCCTTTCATACAAATTTATGCTTCTGGTATCTAGCAAGCCTCCCTTCCCTATAATTCTCTAAGCAACATCCCCTCTGGTCTAGAAACTCCTTTTCCAACACTTCTTTCTCATTTTATATGACTATAGATTGTCTCATTATATCTATTTGAGTCATTGAAGGAATTTTTCTTTGGTTGAGTTGATGTTTGAGGATTCCTAGAGGAACCCAAATAGTTGGCTTCAAGATGGTGTTGGAGGTAGGACAAGGTTGTAACTTTTCCTCTTGTTGTTAATAAAGAGTTTGTTTTCCCTCATTTATGGTCTTCATTATATGTTTATCTATACACTTACTTTGAATATGATTTATTAAATTCACATGCTTTCGAAGACATAACTACCTTTATAGCAGGACTTGTTTTGTGTCTTTCTTGCAGGTTGGTTCCAGCAAAAGACCGAGAGCTCTTCAACAAATTGGAGATTGGGATCGACATCAAACGGGAGAATAAGGTGTTATCCTTCTCTCTTCTCCATCCCTAACTACTCCTAATAAAGTAGTTTTTTTCTTTAGCCTTTGTGTGTTTGTGTTTGAGGGGAGACATTTATCTCCACCACTTAGTCTTTCTCTGTTGTGATCCTGACCCAAGAACACAAGGGATAAAATTCCTTAATCAGATTTAATGGTGTTCCACTTGTGGTTCTCGTCTAACTCGTTAAACGATGATTCGATCATATTGTGTTTGTTCTTGCGTACTCTAACTGGAGACGTTTCCAAATGGTATATTGAACTTGAGAGGGGGAAGTACTCGACGTTCGGTGATATAGATATGGTTTTCTTAAACCACTTCCAACTCCCTATCTAGTACAATGCCAAGAAAGAATTGTTGGCTAACTTTGAACATCACAATGCCACACACATTTCCAATCACTTTCAAGAATGAAGGAGATGAAAGAGCCTTATTAAGGCTGCGGTTCCATCATAGCTCCTCCTTGAATGGTTCCTAAAATCTTTACTCCCATATATTTCAAAAGATGTCCCGACATCGGGAGTGTTTTCATAGGAGCAAGTGATCTTTCAGGTGCAACAGTTAGATATTATATACTCTCAGTTAGGAATGCTCTATGATATTATGTCAAACACACCGCGATCCACCCTCGACTTTTCCAAGCCAAGTTAAAACACACATGTCGATGGTATAGTGGGTTCTGCAAAAACAAAAGTTGCAGACCTGGCCACTAGCCAGATGCAGAAACTTTCCATTCAGCAACCTGCGGTCAGTCCAGCCACTGTATCAACCGCCCCCACCACCCACTCTTCCTATGTAAATTTGGTGCAAACAAATTCTTTGAAGGGCCCTCAGCAACCCAGAGAGAAGCTAAAATGAAAGGGTAAGAAAGGCGGTGGGGTTAATAACAAAAAATCAGATAAAAATGTTGAAGGGGAAAAGAATGAGAAAAGTAAGGTGAAGTTTCCTTATAAGCTTAGTGACAATGATCACCTTGCTCTGCCCATGAATGGAAGAAGCCCAGTGGATTATCAAGTTGAATAAATAGTAGCAACCTACTATGTTGCAAAACCCTTTTCCACAAGGAAAAAACGTGCAAGCTGGCTCTTCCAACTTCAGCCCACAAGTGTAACGCTCCATATTTTGACCTTAGGTAGTTAGAACATTGTTGTTTAACTAATATTAATAATTCAAAGTTTAGCATTTTTTTGGAGTCAGTTAGACTTTGTTAGACATTGAGATGTGTACCTCTGGACCTATTTGTATGTTACATGATATATGCTCATGAAAAAGATAGTTATTTGATTATTTAAACATGAAAATTAAAATCCGTAAGTTCGGTACATGTATACCAATTCAAGTTATGTTGTGAATGTATAATAGATGCAATGCATGATGTAAATAGGAATACATTTCTTAATTGAGCGTTAATGCAAATATCGATTCTTATATAAATTTGTGATGTATCTGCATCAATATGTGTTATTGGTGAACTAACCTACAGGATGATGAGCTATGTGATAGCCAAATGACTATAGTATTGAGGTAACTAGGATGTCGTAGACATCAAGAAGATATTGTATGCTATAAGTCATACTTACTATTTAATTTATGATTTGAAATACTACTATGATCTATGGTAAGTGTGGTTTTGACAGGATGCACAACTTACCCAAAGTGTATGTTTGATGACGTGACTCTAAGAATAGTAGTTGCACAGTATGGCTTGATGTAGGGTGTTGACCCTAGTTCTATGAGGAGGGGTGGAGGTATTTCCCACTGTTTATCCTCCAAAACCTAGAGTCATGGGAGGGTTGTGTGAAGTCACGCTCCCCTAGATGTGTGATGATGACTGCTAGTTGCCTGTTGGGGAAGCTTGGTCGAGATGTATGACACTTCCTCTTACGGGTTCTATCTGGATTTAGGTCAATATAGTTGACGCTCCATCTTAGTCCAACAGAGGAAAGGATAGGATGGAAGATGGAAGTAGGTTAGGAAGGAAGGATGCTTCAATGTAGTTGAGAATATTGATTGGGGATTAGAGATGCCACTATTGTTTACTCACTTGGTTTCTACCATGTTTAAAACCCTCTTTGATTTCCTAATGATATTTTAAGTGTGACAAAGAGTTATTGATGAATTGGTGTAATTTAGTTCGTTAAGATTATTAAATGATGCATTACTTGATCTGTTGTCCTACATGTCTTTGTGATCATATAGGAAATATACACTAGAGGCAATGATTGTTTATCGTTAGTACATGCATGAGATATGTGTCCGCTAGCTACGAACACATAACCTACCCATGTACACTAGTATAAGTAATTAATGTATTAATTATTAAAGTAAATTATTAACTATTTAATTGGATGTTTATTGAATATGTAAATTATATTGCATACAAATATCTAGAAGCATTAAATAACTTCTTGACTTTAATAGATGGTGGGTGTGATGAATTAAATGATCATGTTAGGGTGTTATGTACATTTTGGGGAAAATTATCAAATAACATTTATTAGCTAGCATGAGAATAAAGACTTTTTATTTTATTTGTTGTTGTTTAATGCAAGTCATTTATATTTAGTTTTATTTTAATATTTTCCCAAAATATCTAGATAAGGGAAGTTGATGGATAATAATGAGGGTGGTTGAGGAGACTTGGGGAAGTGTGTATGGAAACTTGATAAATAGGGAGAAGAAGTAGAGAGGATGGGGAGGATGAAGAGGTTTGAGCATGATGAGAGGTTGTGAAATTCTTGGAAGATATAATTCTTCTGATAGTCTTCTTTGAGAATTTGTGATTTGTTGTTCTTGGAGTCACGGGCATGGAGGGCCAAGAAAATGAAAGGTTTCTTGGAGCAAGGAAGCTGGCTAGGCTCCTAGTTAGCAGGGAGGATTCCGTTGTTTCACTCTAAGAAAGCGGGAAAAGAATGCTTGGAAGCACCTAGGACTACATTGCAATTGATGAGCTTTGACAAACTAAGGAAGAGGTATTTTTTAGTGGTATTTGTTGTTGATATTTTGTATACACTTTTGTTTTAAGTTGCAAATCTTAGAGTTAACCTATTACTTATTTCATCATGCTATTTAGATTTATCGTTGAGCAAATGTAGAAGAATTGTGTAAATGAAATGAAATTATGTTAAAGCAAAGTTGTTATTGTGTATGTATAAAATGAAGGATTAATTGCTTATCATCCTATAGAGAGGTGCTACAACAAGGGGGCACTTCAAGTGCTCCCACCTCTGACGGATATAAAGGAGTAGTAAACATGCTTAATTCCTTGAAGCTAAAATATGTAGAACTTTCAATGAGAAATCAGAACTATGATAACCCTGAGTTGACGGAGAAAGGGAAGAAAACTTCATAGGATTAGGCCCCCCTCCACATAGAGAGGCCTGAGAAAGAAGTAGTGCCACCCATACCGAAGGTAGTTTACAAAAGGATGACGCATAACCATAATGCATGAGTCGCTCCCAATTATTCACTTGTGGAGGACTTGGCTTAGACGCCTTGTGCTATGTTCGCTTTAGAGGTTCTCCAAATTTTCCCTTCGCAGCGTACTACATTGTTAGTTTCCATAGGAGCTACAAACTCTGCTAGTCATCTCATTATGAAGTTTGATGCTACAGATGTGTGACCATGCCTTCCATATCACGTAGTCTTTCAAATAGGGGTTGTTTGTAACAATCTCTTAGTTAAGAGAATTGTCATTGATGAAGGAGCTTCCATGTGCGTGATGTCTTTGTCATGCTGGAAAGTCATCGATTCTCTTCAACTTACCCCTTCTCCTACATTCTTGATTGCTTTTAACAAACGCATGTTTCGGACACATGGTCTAATTCCTTCATGTCTGGTCACTCTAGGGGGGAAGTCTGTTTGTATAGAGTTTCAAGTAGTCGATGTGCCACTCAACTATAATATTTTGTTAGGAAGAAGTTGGACCTACACCTTGATAGGTGTCATCTCGAAATTTTTTCAGATTATATGCTTTCCCGATGAGGGAAGGATCATGACTATCGATCAGGTGGCATCCAACCTTTTTAATGTGGAAGCTAATTCGATATCTATGGTCCCTTTGAGTGAAAACTCTCAGGTGGCCACTGAGAGCATCAGTTGTGGGATGTACCCTTCACTAATGTGATCTTTTGATATCCCAGCATCAATTCCATACATTCTAGATACACTGGTTAATAGGGTCGCTTCATTTAGAATGGTGTATACATGGGACCCATGGACCCTTCCCTCGCCATCCAATATGGTTGAAGGCCGATTTCATGTCGGAATGGCCAAACCTTTGTCTACAGTTGATATATCTTATTGATCCATTCAGTAGGCCACCGCACACCTAGATCAAACTCCAATAGTCACGGAGGAGGATGATCTCTTTCCTAAGCCTATCTGGGCTCAAAAATCTTAGAACTCTCAATATTGTTTAGATATTGTCTTTCCTTCCAACAAAAAAATTATGAAGGTGATGGTCGAAGCCGAAAGGCCTTGGGAGGATTTGCATCATAGATTGTATTTCCTCCCAAAACTCAATCGAGTTGAGTGGAGATTTCAAGTCAACCATGGTTGGAAGTGTTTATGGAGATCTCAATCCTTTGGCTATACATGGTGTCTATGCTAAGGGAAACATGGCTAAGATATCAAAAATGATCCCAATCAACATTTCTAGAAATCCTGAAGTTGTTGAAAATGTCTTTATCCGAGCAGAATGCTCACATGACAAAATCACTCAATATACAACACTCTTTAAGGAGTTTAGAGACATGTCTGCATGGTCTTATGAGGAAATTCCTGGCATTGATCCTTGGATAGTTCAACATGAAATACAAACTGATGAAAATGTAAAACTAGATCATTAGAAGTTAAGACTTGTGAACCCAACAAAGGAAGTGGAAATAAAGGAGAAAGTTGAAAAGTTTCTCAATGGAGGATTTATCTACCCAATTCCTCTTACTAAATTAGTCTCCAACCTTGTTCCCATTGATAAGAAGCAGGGCATAATCCGTGTTTGCATGGATTTTAGGGACTTGAACAAGGCATGTCCTAAAGATAACTTCCTGACACCATTCAATGATAAAATCTTGGATGATTGTGTGGGGCATGATATTTTCTCGTTTATGAATGGTTTTTCTGGCTACAAACAAATTGAAATTTGTCTGGAAGACCAACACAAGATGACCTTCATATGTCCTTGGGATACGTTCACTTATAGGAAAATGTTGCTTAGTTTTAAAAAAGTTGGTGTAACATTCCAGTGGGCCATGATGTTTTACTTTCATGAATTAAAACTCATAGTGGAGGAATATTTAGACGATCTCATGGCTCACTCATGAAACAGGGCACAACATATATTAGACCTCCACTTAGTTTTCGAACGGTGTTGTTTCTATAGTATCTGACTGAATCCACACAAGCGCATTTTTTGTGTGACCTCTGGTCGTCTTTTGGGATTCATCATTTCGACAAAAGGGATCATGGTTGACCCTTTGAAGGTTGAGGAAATCACTCAGTTGACTCCCCCACGCACTATCAAACAACTACAGAGCCTACAAGGAAAGGAGAATTTCCTCAGGCATTTTGTTTTGAACTATGTTAACATAACAAAGGGCTTTATGTGCCTTTTAAAGAAAGGGGTCCCATTTTGTTGGGACAAAGCCACAAAATGTTATTTTGATGCTTTAAAGAAGGTGTTGGTTTCAAATCCATTCTTTAGTCCCTCGGATTACAATCATTACTATTTGTTGTATTTCATAGCAACAGATTCTTCGAACAGCATGGTTCTAGTTCAGTAGGATGATGAGCTCCAAGAGCATGTCATATATTACTTGAGACACACTCTCATGGGTCTTGAACTTAGATATTTGCATGTGGAGAAATTGGCACTAGCATATGTTCATGTTGTGCAGCTCTTCAAGCATTACATTCTATTACGAAAGACAACTATCATTGTCATAGTCAATCCATTTCAATATGTTTTGACCAGGATAATTATTAGCGGGAAGTAAAAAAAGTGGATTGTTGTGCTTCAAGAGTGGTGCAGCCCCCCTTTCCTCCTGCGGATTTTGAGACCTCCCGCTCTTGGATCTTCAAACTCCTTGAACCGAATTGGCTCTTCTATCCTTCAACAGACCCTAAACAATCAATACACACAGGTTCCTTCGATGTTACCTGCAGGTCTAGGTTACCCGCGATGCTGCTATGTGGTGCTAGGAAACATCAGCCTTGTGAGTGCTAGCCATGCGCTAGACTCTTCCTCTTATGTGACCATGGGTTAGCTCTTTGCGACTTCAGTCTTGAGAAATATGGCAACCTCCACCTTTGGTTCTTTTCTAAATTATTTCCTCTAAATTTTTGGATCTCTGTCACATGTCTCCGTGGATCTGATGGTCCATTTGTACTTTGGGTTTTGCGACTTCGTGAAATTTTACCTATTACACATGCAACTCCTTTGGACCTCTATCTCCTAGATTTTATAATCCATTGTGATGTGTCTCCTCACAACCAACGGTTAGAATTCACTTCATGACTTAGGCGATCCCTCTTCTCGACACTTTTGAACACTCTGAACTCTGAAATGTCGAAGTGATTTACGGCTAACCTCCGCACAATGTTTCCCAGATCTGACGGTCTAGAATGACCCCAATCCCTCCTGGATGGATCTCTCTCATTAACCTTGGGAAAACTTAAAGGATTTGTCCCTTTGAGTATTTCTCATCTCTCTCCCTCCTAAACTTGTTCCCCCTCGAACTTTTTCCTCCTTAGAGTGCTCTCTTCAACACTTAGTCGAATTTCAAACTGTGTCCTCCTTGCAATAGGTCTTCCTCCACAACTTAGTTTCTCTATGGATGGTTTTCGCTACCCTTCCTGAGCTTCTGAGTCAAAATAATCTGTCGTGAACTCCTTGCAGACAAACTTCCTTCAATCTTGAATTTGAAGGACAATTGTGCACTCCTTGCAATAGTCCTTCCACACTCTATTGTTCCCTCTGAACAATATGAAATTGAGTGAGGTTCCTTCTACCCGCACTCTCAAACTATCTCCGCTAAAATTTATAAGTAAAAGTGGACTCTTTCATGCACACCTTGCAGACACTATGCACTCCTTGCACATACAAAGTTCACGTTATATCTTCTGAGCTTATGAATTGAAACAGATTATGTCAATGCACTCCTTGCAGACGCTATGCACACTTGAAGTTTCTCATAAAAGAGAAACAATTGAAACTTATTTAAATCTTCACAGATTCATACATTCAACCATGTAAATGCATTCATAAACACAAGAACAAGAAATAACAGAGAATTGCAAATAAAGAGAAATTCTACCATTCATTCATTCATTCAGATAGACATAGAAACACCAGACATTTGGGACAATGCTCCTCTATTATATTCAATCAACTGAAATATACATGTGTTTATAAAATGCTTCTCAGTATCTCTCAACTCTCAACTACAAAGGAAACAACTATCAAACAACTAGAATGCCAACAACCTCTTCTGGGAAACAATACAAAGATTTATACAAGAGGGCCCTTCGAGCCTTTCCCTCCAAATACTCTAGATTTATCCTATCGAAATAAAAGCATTCAAATACTTAGAATTTATTACAATAAATATTTGTGATAGACAGATAAGATCGAACACATCGAATTTGTAATGCACGTAGCTTTATTAAAATAAAATATAATCTCCAATGATCTCTTGCGATCGTCTAGCTCCAAAACATTAAAGATGCTCATAAATTCCAATCCCTTTCAAAAGGTTTGTGTGATACGCCTCCCTTTCCAAACGCTAAACAATTGGGCCAATGGCCTGGGAACTCCTACGACATGTTGATGCATGCCTATGGGGAGCTCGTTGATGGTTTCCATAGGTACATTTCACATCAGGGCCTCAAACTTTCAGCCCACACTATGTAAAGTCCTCACTGCATCGTCTCTTGGTCTTACCTATTCTCTACCTCGTCGACTATGTCATAGGATATTAGCCAGTCTCATGGGTGCTCTGTATGCATAAAAGTAAAGTGCTTTTAGTACGTTGGATCTCACCAAAAATTTATAGATAGTTATATATTTTCAAAAATTAAAAATTAAATAACACAAAATGAAAGGTTACCTATGTCGCATTGCTCATCTCCAACAGGGATGATGATGTCATGGTCGTTGGTGAATTCAATGCCCACATATGGTTAGTCCTCGATGAAGGGAGTTTGTCGCTCCCACCAACTGAAGAAGTTGTTATCAAAGGGGTTGGAAATTTTTCCATCTCTTAAGCAAGCTACGAGCTCGGTCCATCGGACCATGGTTGGCCATGGTCGTAAGTGTCCTTGTATATTTATTCACGATCTCATCATGGACACACGCTCAAAGAAAATGTTCATAGGATGCTACCAAAGAAATTTTTTTTTTTTTCCCAAGATTATAGTCTGTCAGTTGTGCTTTCATGTCGTTCAGCATAATGGTGCTCCAGTCATACATTAGAGAGTGTAGGCATTCAACCCCATAATGTATTTTTTCTCATGATTCCAAATGTAAATATTTGGACCCCATGATCTGAACCAAGGTGTATAGAATGACTCGGAGGCTCAAGTTGGTTATTTTTTTAATTGGAATTTGTGAGCCACTCCTCTTGGTATCAGCTACGCAATACTCATTGATATAATCATTGATACTCTGGACTGCTCCTCGAGATTAGATGTTTGGTATTTCCGCTTTCCTCGAGAGACCGGTGATGAAGTAAATGTCTTCAATTGTAATGGTCAAAGACTGTCTAGTGAGCATGAATGCCTCGACATCCAGGTTCCAGTAGTCAATTAGGATATTTAGTAATATCCTTTGTTCTCTCATGTTTCCAACTTGGAAGAATTTGTATATGCTGCAAGAACATAGATATTTCTTGGCCCCATCGTTATCAAACACTGCTCGATCAACATCCTCATGTTCACATTCTCTAAAAAGGATGAACATCCTGTCATTTTCCAAAGAGTTTTGAGTTAGTTTTTATTTTTCAAATTCCTTTCTACGCATTTGTTCCTTTTCTTTAGAACAGTCATGGATATCCATGACTGGTGTTTCCACCAACTGCAGACATCTGCAAGATGCCTTAAGGTAGCTCCCGGATGCGCAGATTCGAGTTTTTAAAAGAAACTTTACGTGTGAATTTTTAAAAACAATTGACAGAATGATGAATTGAAATGTAAGACAAGGATGCATTACTTACTTTTTTTGGGTGGCAAGTGGTGGAGTTTCTCCAAGCTCCATGTCTTCACGATTTTTCTCTCCAAGGGTTTTGGTCAATTTGGTAATATTTTGGGTGAAATGGTAAAAATAGAATGGTAATTGGGTAATTATAACAAATTTTATTAAAATTCTAAAAAACCCACTTCCTAAAGTTTCCTATTTTTCTCCAATTTTTAAACTGATGCCCAAAATTTTGTAGCATTATCGTCACTTTTGCAGGTCTTAAGACTTTTTCTCTGGTTCTTTTTGGTTGAGTCTTTTACAAGACTTTGGGAAGGTAATGTGTTTTTAACTGGCATTTAGGTTAGGGTGCATTTCCACTCAAACTTTGCATTATCAGTTATCTTTATCGTTTAAACCTAGGGTCAACCCCATTAACGAGCGATGAAACCTTTCTCTCTGCTTCAAAGCATCATTCGATTGCTCGTATATCCTACCTTCCATGGGGGCTCTAATATAGAATCAATTTTTTTATTGCACCTATGCTGCAAGTTTATCTTTAGGCTTGAGGGTCCTGGTTTAGTCCTATCATGAGTTTGTGTTTAAAATTCATTCTTCTTAATCTATCTCATTCTGGCCTTTTCCACGCATGCCCCCTATCTTATGGAGTCCATAGTTAAGTTATTTTCAGACTCCTTAAAATTGAAAATATTATCGAGTGGCATTTTTCCTTACACACTCGTTAATGGACCTGAAGGAACGTATGTCCAGCACAAGTTTACCCTTTTTCAGACTGGGAAAGACAACTTACGAAAAAGGTATACTCTAGTGTATGGGCTATAAGATTTCTCCTAAGTTGTGTTTTATATTTTTTTGGGCTAAGGGGACTAACTTCATGAAAAGGGACAAGGGAGTCCATAGTTAAGATCTTTTCAAACTCCTTAAAAATGAAAAGATAGCCGAGTGACCTTGTCTCTTTCACACTTGTTAAAAAGGTTTTGAAGAGGCATCCTTTTGGTATAAGTTTAACCCTTTTCCGAACAGACTGAACTATGTACAAAAAACAAATACTCTAGCCCCAGTGACCAGAAGAGTTCTCCTTGGTATGATTTTATTCTTTTCTGATCCTTAGAGACCAAACTTACGAAAAAAATCATTATGGAGAGTTGTAATTTCCAAAGTTGAGTCATAATTGCATCTTCATATTGACTTCTCATGCTTTTAGGCCTAATGTCGGCTTCAGCATGCTCTCGTTGAACCATTTCCTATGCATTCCTATCAGTTCCCAGCCTTTCATTTTATGCCTTTACGACTTGATACCTTATCCCTGGAGATAAAATTCCTTGAGTGTCTTTATCCTGCACATGTTTCCTTTCATTAAGCATAGGTATGTTCCTTGCGCTATGGGACAAGTTTGATTGCTTGCAACACTCGTTTCCTCCACTATACAATAAGAATTATTGTATTATTTTTCGGGCTTTTATAACATGAAAAAGAAAAAGAAAAAAAAAAGAATGGGAAAACATCTATCTCTTGTGTTGGCCGCAGTCTTGTAACCCTTAAAAAAGGCACAATCTTGAGTCAGTATCTCATCATTTTGGGTTAGTATGGCTTTAAGAGACTTTTTTTCTCACTTTGAGTTTTTCTCCTCTAGTTGGTTATTCTTCCAACTATATGGAGCATTTGTTGATGCCTCCTATGTCACAAATGTATCCCAGCCTATGGTCATGTTACATGAGTCACATAATGTGTCTTGCTTATGTTCAAGGTAAATTTTTCAACCTTTGTTCGCCATTCTGCAATTAGCTTGTGACCTTGCAAGTCATCATTTCCACGTAAGTCTCATCATCATCAGAATCAATCTCTTTGTCCAATCGCTTCCAAATAGTTTTCCTTTTGCCACCCCTCGTGATGGATTATCGAGGATTCCTTAATGCCTTCCTTCCAGCAGGTTCCCTCCCATTGACTTTGACACATCTTTCTATGGGAGAGGAATCTAGAGTTATGTTTTGGTACCTTGGGGATTGCAGTCATTAGTGGCAAGTTCCCTCACTATTGAAAGTGGGAATACCTCAATGTCCCCTTCTTGATATTTTCTACCAGGTGTTTGAATCTAGCTCATTCATTCACACATGTTAGATAGTACCATGGTACATTGATGCCCATTATCGTTATTGGTGGGTTGTCTCGTGTTTGTTAACTGTATACCTCAATGATTGGTAATCAAATGACGTCTCACTATGTTTGACTTTGAAGGAATAATTCATACTTGTGATAATTATATGATGAGATTATTATTAATGTAAGTAGAATTATTTTAGAAGTCTACTTATGATCAAAGATGAGGACAATGAGTTAAGTTAGGGATGGAGATATTCTTGGAGATATTGTGGAGATTGTTATGCTATATTGAACATCTTGTTATGAGAACCTCAATGCTATATTATGAGGCTCTAATGTATTGTAATGTAAAAGAGATGTATCATTATTTTGTACATTAATGAATATGTGAGTTTTGTGTATATATTTGTGTTCTTATGATAATTTCTGTGTGTTATTATTTGTTGCTTTGTTGCTCCTAATTCCTACATTTGGTATCATAGCAATTTGTAGTGTGAGATTTTTGTGTGAATGTTTATTGAAGTGTGGATGTTTGATACTACTACATGAAGAATAATAGTCTCCTTTGGAGAGAGTGCAAGTGATAGTAGAGCCCGTGAATGAAAATGATGGCACCGCAAACTGGTGCGATCTGTGGAATGTTTATGTGCTGTTGAAAAAGGTGATACGGATAATTTCTCCGGAGGAATTCGGTCTGGAAACAACCTTTGGCTATGGCACAGATAAGAAGTGTACAAACTCCAAGTGTACAAAATCCAATATTTGGCGATAGAAGTGTACAGAAGCTCCAACAAAGCGCACGGTGGACACAATAGCTGAAAAATCTCAGAACAAGCTACCTCGGGTTTCACTAAAGCGATCATGGAAATTCGCTCTCTAGATTTGTTGTGCCATTAGTTGTGCGCTTGAAAATGAAGAGTCTCATGGATGAATTCATGAATATGTTTAATCCATATGGAGTGTCGGCAATCAAAGAACGATGCAGAGCTGCATAAAAGATAAAGTCGTGCAGCAGAGCATGTGTTGAAGAAAATCCGCCTACGGATCACTATTTATTGTTCTCAGTTGTTCTTGTTGTGTTATATTTGAAGCCAAAACTACCATCATTATTTCGATGTTGTTAAGTCAGTGTGGAAGACTAGATCCATCAGAACACCATTAGATGTTACGCGAGTTGGAGGCATCACCATCGTGGAGGAAAAGTATTATTTTTCCATGTGAAGGAGAGTTGACCCATCGTTATGATTAATAAAATTGCTTCCAACATTGTGGTTGTTGAAGAATCCTTTGCCCATCATTGTCTGTTGGAGAACTACAGTAATCCACGTTAGAAAAGGAATCGTTTTTTACAGTAAAAGGCTGCAGCATGAGAAGCGCACACTATTATTCTCTTTGGGATTGAGAGAAACGAGAGTAATAATTTTCTATATTAATTTTCTCTCACTTTGTATTAGTAAATGGATTGATAATTTACTATATATACTTGTGTGAATATTGGTGTAATTTGCATGCTTCACTGTTGTTTTCAACATGTCCAAGCAACAATATATTCTCCAGTTTGAATTGTTGACAACAATTTATTTAAGTCGCACTTTGGTGAATTTGGTGAATCCATTATCTGTCAAATAATGTTGCATACATTCAGTAGGTGTCCTTGGGACAATCTCCAGCTAATGCATTGGAGAAGAGTTGTAGGAGGCACGAATTTAGTTTTCTCATGCGTGGGAATAATTTGCTACCATTGTTAAAGCAATTTGCAGGGTTGAAGAAGGCGTTAATGACATTCCATGATGTGAAATTTGTTTGAGAATTGAGCGGCCAGCAAACTCACAGTAAAAGGGATTAGATAAAGTATAATGAAGACATGATGAATAGAGTTAAACCTAAAGGCTACAATGCGTGTGGTTTAAATTCAAAGTCACATTAATTCAAGTTTTATTAAAATAGGTTATAAGGGTTGAGAGTATAGTCTCGTTGAGAGTGAATTAATGTAAAGTTATGAGAGGGTGATTTATTGAGTCAAAGTCAAGTTCAAATGTGAGTTAAAATTTAGTCTTATTGAAGTCAAGTTAATGATGTAAAGAGGTGAAGTTTGAGTCAAGTCACAATGTTTGAAGTATTAATTTTGGGTGAATGCTCGTACCCTACACCCTCATAATCAATGTATTTGAAGATATGGGTGCATGATCGGTTTTACCCGACACCCTAGTTATTTTTTTTATTCTTTAACAAGAGAGCATGATTCCACAATTCATAATGGGCAAAGGAGGAAAAAGATTTCAAACAGCTAATCAAGAAATTGAATTATTACAACAAGACCTTGAAGATGCTTTGCAAGAAATATATAGATTACAAAAACAAAATCAATCAATAATTGGAAAAGTTGCAGAATTCAGGACACTAGACAATGAACTCTATCATGAATTTGTTTTCTCTGTTATACAACACATTGACACATTTGAAGAAAGTTTGACATCATTAGAATAATTTATAGATGATGTTTTCAAAATTGAAGATCAAAAGGACAAATTGATTGAATCACTACAGCAAGAATTGTTGGCAAAGGAGAATGTATTGTCAACACTCGCAAATGAAGTCAAATAACTGCAACAATAAAAAATAAAGCGTGATGTAATGTGTGATACTAGTGACTTGATTCAGAAGATTGATAGTTCCGGTGATTCTTTTTTTATGGTTGATGATAATAATGTTGATGTACATATATCTCTCTCTTGTTCAGGGGCTCCAAATGATGTTCCAAATGATGATGCTCAAAATGATGATGATCATGATGATAGTGATGATGTTGAAATAGGTTTCTTTGAAAAACATACTAAGGAAATAGGTTCAAAACTTTTGAACAAAATGGGTTATGATGGTAAAGGTTTAGGAAAGAATTCTCAAGGTATCCAGAAGACCATACAAGTATATGTAAGACCAAGAAGTGAAGGCCTTGGTTATGAAGGAAACACAAGCAATGGCGACATCAAATTTTTGAAATAATACTCATCGATAACAAATTAATCGTCTAAAAGTAGCAGTAGAAGCAATGAACTTGGTGCAACAACCACAACATCCAACCAAGTGGAGAAGCAAGAGAAGAATCATAAATAATGTTGCAATCATTGTGGAAGAACAGGGCATGTCAAAGAAAAATGTTGGAATTTATATACATGCAGTATTTGTGGTTGAAAAGTCATGATCATCAAAAGTGTTGGAACAAAGAAATTTCAAAGCCTCATATACAAGTACAATGTGGATGGATAGATGTCCCTGAATGAAAAAATGTTATGTTCATGTTGAAAGGATTTTATAGGTTGAAGTGTTAAAATGTACAACAATATCTCCCATATAAAGTTCATGAGTTAGTTGGTCCCCCAAAGTCAGTTGTCTTTAAAGTCAGTTACACATGTTTAAGAAAGAGTTGTCATTTTATTGAGTCGTTGATTTGAGTCATTTTATTGGTTCGTGGTAACCCAAAAACCACTTTGTAATGTCATATGTAAGTATGTGGTCATCTGAAACAATTTGATGTAATGAATGGTTCATGACAATGAGAAACCAGTTTGAGTTTGTAATGGTTACGGGTGAGCCGAGAAAACCCAGGATATGATGTATTGATTGAGGGTAAGTCGTAGAAAACCCATGGGAAGGTCAAGGGTAAGCTAGAAATCCTTGATATGAAGATGATGCAGTTCAGATGATTGACTCAGATATAGCTCAGGAAGACAATGTCAAATGAAGAAACAAATGCAGATGAAGAAGAATGAAGATAATGCAGAGAGGATGCATAAGACTAAATGTGATGCAGAATACAAAAGGCACAAATGAAGACAACTCAAATATTCAGTTTGAGTCACAAGTATTAATTAAGGGGGAGTATGAAGAAATAATTCATACTTGTGATAATTATATGATGAAATTATTATTAATGTAAGTAGACATATTCTAGAAGTCTATGTATGATCAAAGATGAGCACAATGAGTGAAGTTAGGGATGGAGATATTCTTGGAGATATTGTCGAGATAATTGTGGATATGTTTATGCTATATTGGACATATTGTTATGAAAACCTCAATGCTATATTGTGAGGCCTCGCGAATGTATTGTAATGTAAGAGAGATGTATCATTATTTTGTACATTAATGAATATGTGAGTTTTGTGTATATATTTTTGTTCTTATGATGATTTATGTGTGGTATTATTTGTTGCTCTGCTACTCATAATTCCTACAGACTTCGGCTCATTTATTCAGATAGTGTAGACTTGTACCACGATGGATCATAGTGAAGTCTTCGGGTGAAGTATGAGCATCAAATCTTTTGTGCTCCTTCCCGACTCATATGGTGCCACCTCATAGATTGGTACTCACATAGGATCAAATCAATCATTTCTTTGGTCCCAATTATCCTATGTTGTTGACTTTGAGACATAGCTCCATTGTGTATCTATTTGTGGTTATGATCTACTTTGACATGGATCCACTATGTATTCTTCGTGGCCATTCTTACTACTTCATATACATCACATGGATCCACTATGTACTATTTGTGGCCATGGACTTTAACTGTATTTTCTATATGTCATGGATCTGTAGTGTATTTTCTTTGGTGGCCATGCTTACATCACTCCTAAGCATCAATATGCCCGACTTGGGAAACAAAACTCTTACTTTCTCCTTGCTGACGATTATTGTTTTTGGATTAGTTGTTTGGGAACTTCCATGGATTCTTTGATTGATCCTCGCCTCTCAGAGTTCACAATGTATTTCGGACATCATTTTTCTCTTCTAACCGTACACATTAGGGGACATTTGTTATAGCACAAAATTTCACACCTATGCTTTTGTTCCATGGGTTAACCCTTTCCTACTGCTTTCTAGACTTTTCCCCCAAGGACCTCTAAAAATTACTTTAAAAACATAGCCTAGGAGCATATCTGTGAGTTTCCCTAGTGAAACATGTGTACATTCGCACTTTACCACATTGAAACCCATGTATTCCCTCAAAATTTGTGAAAAATAAAATAATCTCATGTTTTCGGGTGAGTTTTTTAGTTGGACTCGTTTCCCAAAGACCCTTTCCCATACTTAATGGAATCAAACTCCCCAAAATTGATGCAGGAGCATCTCTCCATGTTAGCCAGTCAGCCAGCCATCCCACGTCATCGCACGCATTCAATGGGAAGAGGCGCAGCCTCATTTCAAATTTGAAATTGAATGTAATTAATGTTGTAGGTTGTTGAGCCATGGAGTCATGCCTTTTCACAGGCATTAGAGTAGATAGCCTTGAATGTTTGTAAGGATGAGATCTAGATCCGATTCTGGACTAGACAATCCATTGAATGTAATTGAATATGGTAGGTGAGTTTGGAGGGAAGAGCTCAAAGAGCCCCCTCGTGTAAAAGATCCGGAGATCTTCTTTGTATTATCATAGTAGTGGTAGCAGAGTAGGTAGAGAGAGAGTAGAGAAGGAGCCGAGACTTTGTTAAATTTCGTGCTTAGAACACCTTTGTAAAGAGGCATTTTTATTAATACAAACAGAAGCAGTTTTTCCTGCAAGTATTTCTGTGTTGAATGAATGTCTATGTGTGTTCTTTTGTATGTTGTATATGTATGTTAGGAATGCATTTGCAAGGGTTGTTTGATTTCAGGGTTAGAGGTCTTTGAGGCTTCACACCAGGAGGGTGTGATAGAATGTTGCAAGTTCTGATAGCCGTGCACAGAGGGTGAATTTCTAAATTCTGCGGGTTCAGACAAAGGCGTGCCAGGAGAGCACAGCAACTGAAATCATCAACTCAAAGGATGACCTCAAGGTTGCTAAATACCTTGGAGATAAGGCTATGTATGAGAGACACAGTTGCAGATAGAAACTCTGATGTGAGTTTTGTAGAGCTCTTCCAAGTGGGCATTGAGCATATGCACAGGTTGCATTGAAGAAGAACTCTGTTGTGAGTTCAAGGAGAACTAGAATCACTAAGGATTCTGAGAGATCTGCCAAGAGAGCATTGAGCAAGTGCATAGGGTGCACAGGAGAGGATAGAACTGCTATATGTTCTGTGAGAAGACACTCTGCCAAGTGGGCATTGAGTAGATGTGCAGATAGAGCACAGAAGGAAGAACTCTTTGAGTTTTGAAATTGAAGAAGAGTCCATAGAGGGATCTTCGCAGGGTTGTTGAACACCCTGAAAGACTCAACAATAGGTTGCTTGAGTGAAGGATTGCCAAGAGGGCATTAGAAATTCTCCATCTGAAGGAGAAGAAGAAAAGGACCAAGTTCCTTAGAAGTCTAAGTAATGGGAAATCTCAGAAGAGATAGTACTTTGCGTGCAAAGACTCTACAAGGAGCACAGAAGTCAAAGAATTCTTTAAGGATTTGAAGGGATAAAGCTCAGGAGGAACAGCGTCATTGAGAACGCAGGTGAGACTCAAGGTAAAGAGTTCACAGAGGAGAGGAGCAAAGGTTGAGGCCTTTTGCACTTGGAGAATTCTTCTAAGTCCGGGAAGAAAGAGCAGAAGCTTAGGAGGAAGCATAGCTACCATCGGATCATCCGAAGAGATCTGAACTGTTGAAGTTTCCACGTCCAGGAAGCAATGGGAGGAGTGCACAGGAAGACAAGGTCTAAACCGTCAGATCTTAATCAGAAAACTCGACAGCTGTTGGATTTGTCAGGAGTTGCATGAGGGTTAAGCCTTCGTGAACAGAGGCGAAAGTCCCAAAGAGTGCAGAGTTATTGGGATTTTGGACTTCGGGATTTCGAAGGTTCTGATGACGAGAGGTCAGGACACTTCACAGTGAAAATCCTGAAATAGCAAAAGGATCACAGTCATCCATTGGAAGGAGGACATGTGTCGCGAGATCACCCACATCGGAGATTCATACATCGGGAAATAGAAGATGAATGAATCTTTCGACTTCACACCTGGCGAAGTCCCAAAATGATCTAGACCGTCCATCCGTGGAGGACACGTGGCGGAGATCGAGAGTCCATCGGGATTTCGGATACCGAGGATTCGAGTTGACAGAGGAGATTGTTTCATAGGGGTTCATAAGTCATGAAATCGTGAAATGACGAGGACCATCCATCTGAAGGAGGACACATGGCAGCAATCCAGGATTTCGGGGAAATTCCCAAAAGGAAGAGTCCATCGGGATTTCGGATATCAGGGAATTCGAGAGTTCTGTTGACAAGAGATCGGGCTCTCATATTGATAAGTCTTGAAGGGAATAAGACTGTGGTCTTATGAGAAGTGGTCATACGGGCCAAGGCATATCCCAGGGGGCTAATTGTTGATTGAAGCCTTATCGGCATTTCGGGAGATCAAGGGGACAGAGGTTCTCGACATCAGAACTCTGTGAGCCTGAAACCCAAAATTCATGGTCGTGTACAGAAGACCGTGAGTAGGGAAGAAGGACCTGTGGATCGGAAATTCAAGATTCCAGTGAGGAATCAAAAGATTTGCTTCGGCTCGGGGAAGTGAATGAACGATCCTATGAGACGACTTCAGCCCGAGGGTTAGAAGGGGTCTGCGAGGCATCATTTGTGGTATCAAAGTGAGATTTCATCTGTATATTTCAGGTGGAGCGAGAAGGCAAAGGAAGAAAGAGTGTTGGAGATTATGTGATGGTTGTTTGCAGGTAGGCAACAATCAAGGAGACAGTCAGGAAGACTGAGGAAGAGGCTGGAAACACTCAAGGGTGCAGAATGACAGCAGCAGGTTTTCCAGGAGGGCAGACAGATACAGCAAGATGGCTACAAAATTCTATACGAGTGTTGGAAGGAAAGACCCAGAGCTGATGAGAAAATTTGAATGGGATAAAAAACTTGCCGAGATGAGGGCAAGGATGGATGAACTTGCATTTGAGATGCAGCAGAATGCCAAGTCGAGATGGGTATATGATTGGCCCATGAGGATGAAAGAAAAATGGCCAGTCAAGGAGTTGATGGCTAGAAGACAGCATAGGTTGTTAAGAGGATGGTTGAGACATGTTGAAAACCTTGAAGGACCTAAGGAGACGGTTCAAGTATGTGAACCAGTGACTGGGAGAAACCTCAATAGTGAGGATGAATTGGGATCAGCTGAAGATCTCAAGGATTGTCAAGAAGACAGTCAGGAAATTCCCAATTTTCAGGAGGGCAAAGAGTTGAGGTCACTGTGGGATCTCACAGACTGTCATGAGGACAGCTGGGGAATTTCACATTGCCAGGAAGGCAATGATATGAGGTCACTACGGGATGGACTGCCAAGAGGGCAGCAGAAAGTTTCCAATTTGCCAGGAGGGCATGGCAAAAAAAATGAGGCTATCTAAGAGTCTCATGGACTCAGAGGTGAGTTCGAATCAGCCCAAGGAGATGACAGAGCAGGTGAGCTTAGAGAAGAGTTTGGATCAGCCAGAGCAGCTGACAGAAAAGGAATATCAGAGGAGTCTTCTAATGATTGGAGGAATTCAAATATTCCTACCACATATCCAAGATGAGGTAGAAATTTGTGTTACCGATGAAGCAACGACAGCAGAAGAAGACCATCCAGTCGTGACTATCAAAGAAGAAGAGCAGGCATATGTGGTACTCACTCCATGGGAGATGGAGCTAGAGATGTTGGAGGATTGGTTGAACAATCCAGAGCAAGCAAAGGATAATTCTAAGGAATCGATCAAATACTTCAGCCAGGGAGATGAATTTATGAAGACTGCAGTACCGAGGTATGCAGCAGATAATGAAGAGAAATTCCAGGTTGAGGAGCAACTGGGCAAAGTTAGAATTCAGTCGACAGGAGAAATAGTAGAAGAAGAAGATGAATAGTAGTTCAGTGAGGAGACTATGGAGATGAAGTATGCAGCAGAGTGGACACTTAGTTCCACAGAAGATAAAGGAGATGACATGGGAGATCATGATGATCTGTCCATCTGTAGAAAGAAAATGCAGTTGATAAGACTGCATGAACAGAGTCAACCATTGCAACAGCTGGATGAGGTGATAGAAGACATCAAAAGGTTTATGTTGAGATCAACAGAGACTGTCGGCAAGGAGAAGATGGGCACAAAAGCAGCAGCAGCAGCAGTGCAGCAGAAGAAGAAGCAGTAGGGAGATGGAGCAGATGAACAGCTCCAGAAATTTGTTTGGGATCCAGGAGGATTTCAATAGCTAATATGGGAAGCTCATGAGCAGGATCTCATGAATTTTACAGATGAGGAGTATGATGTAGGATAATCTCTCCACGTCATCTAGCCAACCAACCAGCCCACGTCAGCGCACGCATTCAATGGGAAGAGGCGCAGCCTCATTTCAAAATTGAAATTGAATGTAATTAATGTTGTAGGTTGTTGAGCCATGGAGCCATGCCTTTGCGCAGGCATTAGAGTATATAGTATTGAATGTTTGTAAGGATGAGATCTAGATCTGATTCTAGACTAGATAGCCCATTCAATGTAAATGAATAGGGTAGGTGAGCTTGGAGGGAAGAGTTCAAAGAGCCCCCTCATGTAAAAGATTAGGAGATCTTCTTTGTCTTATCATAGTAGTGGTAGCAGAGTAGGCAGAGAGAGAGTAGAGAAGGAGTCGAGACTCTGTTAAATTTCATGCTCAGAACACCTTTGTAAAGAGTCATTTTTATTAATACAAACAGAAGTAGTTTTTCCTGCAAGTATTTCTGTGTTGAATGAATGTCTATGTGTGTTCTTTTGTATGTTGTAGATGTATGTTAGGAATGCATTTGCATGGGTTTTTTGATTTCAAGGTTAGATGTATTTGAGGCTTCACACCAGGAGGGTGTGACAGAACGTTGTGGGTTCTGATATTCGTGCACAGAGGGTGCATTTCTGAATTCTGCGGGTTCAGACAAAGGCGTGCCAGGAGGGAACAACAACTGAAATCATCAACTCAGAGGAAGACCTCAATGTTTCTAAATACCTTGGAGATAAGGTTGTGTATGAGAGACACAGTTGCAGACAGAAACTCTGCTGTGAGTTTTGTAGAGATCTGCCAAGTGGGCATTGAGCATATGCATAGGTTGCATTGAAGAAGAACTATGCTACAAGTTCAAGGAGAACCAGAATCACTAAGGATTATGAGAGCTCTGCCAAGAGGGCATTGAGCAGGTGCATAGGGTGCATAGGAGAGGATAGACCTGTTGGATGTTCTGTGAGAAGACACTCTTCCAGGTGGGCATTGAGTAGATGTGCAGATAGAGCACAGAAGGAAGAACTCTTTGAGTTCTAAAATTGAAGAAGATTCCATAGAGGGATCTTCGCAGGGTTGTTGAACACCCTGAAAGACTCAACAATAGGTTGCTTGAGCGAAGGATTGCTAGGAGGGCATCAGAAATTCTCCATCTGAAGGAGAAGGAGAAAAGGATCGAGTTCCTTAGAAGTCTGAGTAATAGGAAAGATCAGAAGAGATAGCACTTTGTGTGCAAAGACTTTGCAAGGAGCGCAGAAGTCAAATAATTCTTTAAGGATTTGAAGGGATAAAGCTCAGGAGGAACAGCGTCGTTGAGAACGTAGGTGAGACTCAAGGTAAAGAGTTTGTAGAGGAGAGGAGAAAAGTTTGAGGCCTTTTGCACTTGGATAATTCTTCCAAGTCTAGGAAGAAAGCGCAGAATCTCAGGAGGAAGCATAGCTTCCGTCAGATCAACCGAAGAGATATGGACCGTTGAAGTTTCCACGTCTAGGAAGCAATGGGAGGAGCGCACAGGAAGACAAGGTCTGAACCATCAGATCTTAGTCAGAAAACTCGACAGTCGTTGGATCTGTCAGGAGTTGCACGAGGGTTAAGCCTTCATGAACAAAGGCAAAAGTCTCGAAGAGTGCAGAGTTATCAGGATTTCAGACTTCGAGATTTCATAGGTCCTGATGACGAGAGGTCGGGACACTTCACAGTGAAAGTCCTGAAATAGAAAAAGGATCGCAGCCATCCATTGGAAGGAGGAAACGTGTCGCGAGATCACCCACATCAAAGATTCGGACATCAGGAAATAGAAGAGGAAGGAGTCTTTCGACTTCACACCTGGCGAAGTCCCGAAATGATCTAGACCATCCATCCGTGGAGGACACGTGGTGGAGATCGAGAGTCCATCGGGATTTCGGATACTGGGGATTCGAGTTGACAGAGGAGATTGTGTCATAGGGGGTCATAAGTCACGAAATAGTGAAACGACGAGGATCGTCCATCTGAGGGAGGACACATGGAAGCAATCTAGGATTTAAAGGAAATTCCTGAAAGCAAGAGTCCATTGGGATTTTGGATATCAGGGAATTCGAGAGTTCCATTGACAAGATATCGGGCTCTCGTATTGATAAGTCTCGAAGGGAATAAGATTGTGGTCTTATGAGAAGTGGTCATACGGGCCAAGGCATAGCCCAGGGGGCTAATTGTTGATTGAAGCCTTATCGGCATTTCGGGAGATCAAGGGGACAGAGGTTCTTGACATCAAAACTCTGTGAGTCCCGAAACCCAAAATTCATGGTCATGTACAGAAGACCGTGAGCAGGGAAGAAGGACCTGTGGATCGAAAATTCAAGATTCTAGTGAGGAATCAAAAGAGCCACTTTGGCTCGGGGAAGTGAATGAACAATCATGTGAGCGGACTTTGGCCCGAGGATCAGAAGGGGTCTGCGAGGCACCAAAAACTCTTTGGGATGATATAAAAAAATGATTAAGGGCTAAGAATAGGTCAAGTCCTTTCATGCAAATTTATGTCATTAGTATCTAGAAATCCTCCCTTCCCTATAATTCTCTCAGCAACATCCCCTTTGGTCTTGAAGCTCCTTTACCAACACTTCTTTCTCAGTTTATATGACTATAGGGTGTCTCCTTATCTCTATTTGAGTCATTGAAGGAATGTTTCTTTGGTTGAGTTGATGCTTGAGGATTCCTGGAGGAACCCAAATAGTTGGCTTCAAGACGGTGTCAGAGGTAGGACAAGGTTGTAAATTTTCCTCTTACTATTAATAAAGAGTTTGTTTTCCCTCACTTATGGTATTTATTGTATGTTTATCTATACACTTACTTTGAATCTTATTTCTAACATGCACATGTTTTTGATGACATAACTACCTTCGTAGCAGTACTTGTTCTATGTCTTTCTTGTAGGTTGGTTCCAGCGGAAGACCAAGTGCTCTTTGACATATTAGATCTTGATATCGACATCAAATGAGAGAATAAGGTTCTCTCCTTATCTCTTCTCCATCCCTACCTACTCTTAATTAAGTAGTTGTTTTCTTTATCCTTTGTTTGTTTGTGTTTCAGGAAAGATATTTGTCTCTTCCACTTTGTCTTGCTCTACTGTGATTCTAACCCAAGATCACAAGGGATAAAATCCTTTAATCACAAAGATGTGGAAAGAGGAAGAAACTATGCATGGGAAGGAGTATTGAAGTGCGATAAATATATGTTTAGAGGGAGAGAAACGCATCAATGATCATACATGATAGGACAATCATTAAAGAGCGGTCATAACGGTGAAGTAGTGGAGATGCATAGCCATGAATGGAAAGAATCGATGAGACTGTGACAGACTGGAAAGATCTCAACCATGATCTGCAGAATAAGCCAAATTTCCTCTATGATATGGAAAAAATCGAATGTGAAGTACAAGTTGGATTAAACTATAGGTTTGGATGCAAAGAATAGAAACATTTGGTGAGAATTGATAAAAGAAGTTGAAGGGTCGACAAAAATAGATTATTGTTATTTGAGTATTTATAGAGAGAAGTAAAAGTAGAGAGCTGAGTGAACATAGATAGAGCCGAAGAAGTTGGTTTCCAAGCGAATAGTTGCAGAGAGAAATGGCACCACAAAATACAGGAGAAGCTTTGTCACAACCAAAGAAACAACACACCAGGAAGACATTGATACCTGTGACAAAGGAAACACTAAGAGAATTAGCATCAGGGTCAACACCAGTTCAATGTCCAAGGGATTATGTACCACCAAGGAGGTAGAAAGAAAAGCAGGTGAAGTTACAAAAAGAGAAGACGTATGAACTTGTAGAGCCAAAAACTCCACAAGGTGGATCATTAAGGAAGATATGCTAGGCGTAGTAGGAATCCTAAGGTATGTAGATCATGACTTGACAGAGGTGAAGAATTTTCTATAATTGGCTTGAGATAAGTACAGAAGTGTAAGACTCACCCTAGTTTCACAAGCAATCATAATAGAACCACAGGAATGGACAACGAGGCTGGAAAAGACAGGTATTGTGAACATTTTTTATATTCTGCATTTTGTAAGGAGCGCATAGATAAATATTTGTGTCAAGTTATTTCTTAATTGTGTGCATGGAGGATTTCTATGGTTATATAGACTGGTATCCATGGACACATATTTGATTGCACGAATAATCGGTTTTCCATCAAAAGGAGAAGACCCATCACTATTATTCACAGACAAGACAAAGGAGAAAGGATTGGCAGAAATAATGAAGGACAAGTATGGAACATTTAGAGGTGAATGTGGTCTGGATGTTGCAATCATCAATGATGATATGGTCGGGTTCACAATGTAGGTGATGTCCTACAAGTTGTTGAGAAAATGTCACAAGGATCATGTACCAACAAGTGTGATAGAGACAACTGAGAAGTGTGTCACGTGAGTTCCAATGAGTTGGGAAACATTCTTGTTGAGCTAGTTATTGATAGATTGTAGGAAATATCAAGACAAAGGTATGGAATTTCATTATGTCTGGTTGTTAATACTAATAGAATTACTAGCTTGGAGGAAGCTAGATCACTCAATTTTGGGGAGGTGCGAAGAAGCCATGTTTAGCAGCAAGATATGTAAAATTGTGGCATATTGTGCATAAGGAGAGGCAGTTAGATAACACATTGTGTTATATGTATACAAGGAATTAATTCATATGAGTATCCAAAATACACCGCACATACTACCACAGATAGTAGAAGCATACAAGGGGATTTCATGCTTCAAATAGATAATTCATCATATCTACATTCAGACCAAGAAGGACCCAGAGAAATAGTGGATAACATGCAAATACAAGTTGTCGAGATTGACATGGGACAGATCATAGAATAATGGGAGGAAAAATTGAAAACCCCAATACCAGAAATAGAGCATCCATAAAAACAACAACCATAAATAGAAGAAATAGGAGATGATGAAGAATAAGAAGAATAGGAAGGGGACAGAAATGGTGCGGGAGGAAAACAGAGGACGATATCGCAAGAGGGAGAGAAGCAAAAGGAACAGGATACAGAAAGATCGGTATCGCAATGAAAGAAGAGGAAAGAAATCAAGAAAGAGGCCACCTAGGCCCTATCATAGGATGACTTAGAAAAGATTGTGGATCAAGTAAAAGAGGATATTGAGGAGGCTTTTGAGTAAGTAGTGAAAAATCAAGAAGAAAGGAACTTGGACATGAAAGCATAGATTATCACACTACAACATATTTTGGAGACAACCAGGATTGCACAAGTCAGAACGGGAAAACATGAGCCGATGGAGAGCATTCCAAACACAATAGAGGCGCAATAGATGACATTTCACCCATCTACGACATAAGGAGAGAGATGAATGATGAAAATAGCAGCAGGATATTTAGAGTTCCCTACGACATAATTACAATAGCATGCAAAGGTACTTAGTCATGTTGACTTGGTGTTATCTCAGTTGTCGGTAGAAGTGATACATGGTTTGCAGACGAGTGTGACGTAGGAACTACAAATTTGTGTGATTTCAACATCGATGGAATTAAAAAATGTAGTCACATATAAGCATGTTCTGCAAGAATAATATGATCAACTTAGGTTGGAGAAGGATGAGGCTACACAGAGGATAGAGAAAGTGAAACAGGAGGTCTAGGGAGTCTATAATATTATTCCAATTGATAGTTGCAATTGTATTTTGGTAGCCTTGGTGTCCAGCATAAGGCACCTTGTGCATTTCTGATAAGGGAATATTTTTAAACTCCTAATTATCTGGCACATATATTCTATCTTTGGCAATTTTTTCCTAGTTTGGAATTTTACACTTTTAGCATATTTTTTTATTGAATAGAAGACAGTTTTATTGTATCTTTGTTATTGTTCATTGTGCCTCTATGTTAATAATAATAATAATTTGTGTTCATTTCATTATAATCATAAAATACGGATCAGTGGTATTAGAGCAGTAAACCCATTGTCGGTCTTAGTGCATGTCCCCAACGAGGTCAGGGTACAAAGAGTTGGGTCTCAATCTTGTTTCTCTTGAGGAAAAAATATCTTACACACCCAAGAGACATTCCATGGTGGGAGAAAATAAAGATGACAGGATAGGATATCCTTTCAAATTGTTTCTTGATGAATCCCTCGCACAATAGAGGAATAAGCTAATGGATAATTTTGCGCAAATCCTTCGATGACTACCAATAGGAAATGAATCTTCCTCAAGCGGAGGATTTTTCCCCTTCAAGGTACAGATCAACTTTGATATTCCTAAATTTGAAGTTTATATAGACACATATGTTGTAGACAAATGGATAAATCTAGTTTAAGGGTATTTTTTCATCCATAACTTTTCGAATAGAGAAAAGATTACTTTTTCACTCCTTAAAGTCATTCCCAGTGTCAAATATTGGTGGGATACTTTCTGTGAGAAAAGGGAAACAAAGGAACCCTCATTATTTATACTCGCACTCACCTAGGAGTATTTTAGGGATTCTATTAAGGAACAATACTACCCTGTTGGAAGTTATGATGACCAGTATACAAAATGGACCACATTGTAGTAAGAAAGGGACCAAGCAGTGCCAGATTTCACAAATATCTTCCATAACTTGCATACCAAGTTGAGTATCAAATATTCTGAACGACATCTGGTTCTCAAGTACCACGGTGGTCTACATAGATACATCTAGGAAGAAATGGAGTTTATGTACATCTCATCCTTGGGTGCGGCCTATCGATATGTCATCAAAATCGAAAAGAAACTTAAATAAAAGACACAACAATTTCAGTCTGGAAACCCCTCACAGAAGAAGCGGAGCAAGGGAAACCCCAACCCACAGAAAAAAGGGAAAAGAAAATATGGATAGCCTCAGGACAACCCGTCTAAGCTACAAACAAATAAGGACAATGGAAATATGAAGAAAGATATCAGGAAGTGGTGTGACTTCCATAAGAGCCCCTGGGATAAAATTGTTGATTGTCTCTCAAATCATTCATTGGTGGCTGAGGTGAAAGCCTTTGAATCATATGCGGGTTCCGACTCCAAGTTGGAACCAGAAAAGGGGAGATGCATCATTGATGATGAACCTAGTGCCACCATTGCTACCACCAAGATCTATCCCAGTGAACCTAATGAACTAGAGGAAGGGGAGTTCCTCTTTCATTCACAGATGTGGGTGAAAAGCACCCCACTGCACTTCATCGTTGATAGTGGTATCAAGAATAACCTCATCTCATTGGAGGTCTTCAAGTGTTTGTCCCTACCAATAACATCATACCTGCATCCCTACACCATTGGATGGCTCCACCAAGGAAGGGATCTTCGCGTCAGCCAACAATGTTGCATGTCCTACGGCTTCATTCCCTTCAAATATGATGTATTGTGTGATGTTTCTCCCCTTGAAGTTTGTGATTTTATTTTGGGCCAACCATATTTATGGAAATGTCATGTTGTATATGAGTTTATGCCTCGCAGTGTTATTATTACTTTGGAAAGGAAACTATATAGGTTACCCGAGGTAGTCCCACCTAGTTTCATTTCCTTGATATTTTTCAAGCAATGCAGGAAGGTCATCTCTCAGACCGGAAAGTTTGTCTTCTTCGTGATTCACTCTCAAAGTGAGCGAAAGATTGCATCCACATACATGGCCTCCACAGTTGACCTCTCCATGCAGCAGAAGAAAGTGGATAAGGTCTTGGAACAATACAAAGACATCTTCTCCTCACCTATTGAGGTACCTCTTGTCAGTGTTTCATGGAAACCTACACAGGAAATCTAGCTAAAGTAAGTACAAACAAAGCTTATTAAGAATAAAAGAGAGATTCAATATGGAAGATTGAGAAAATATATTCACACTACTCCAATGAGCTAATAATTGATACATAGATCATGATCAATATGATACAATAAATGAGTGGAATACACTCATATATAGGGAAAAGCATACCATAATTAAGAAAAGCAATCAAGCAATTAGCTTTCCTTAGGAATTCATGCATGCATAATAGTGATGGTAAAAATAGAACTAGTCAGTTAACTCCCAATGAACTAGTGTTACTCCCATTGAACTAGTGTGTTGAAAATAGAAATTTCTCCAACACCCCCCCTGAACATCACTATGGAGTAAAAATGAGTCCCGGATACTAGGCCATTTTAGGTACTCATGTACCATGCAACTAATGAAAACTGAATAAAAGTGAGGAAAGAGGGAAAACCACGTGGGAACAACCCTCCCCCCCCTCAAAAGATAATGTATCAAAAGAAGAAAATAACAGTTGTTAGACAACTGTGTTCTTCACTACAAGACGATCCAGCAAAGTCTGAAACTTCTGCTCATTGAAATTATGCGTGAAGATGTAGAAATATTTATGGATCTAATGAAGTCCTTTGAAAACCTATCGGGCCTTGTACTTCTTAATCCTGTGGACCCATATGCACCTGAAAATATTCCTTTCTGGTGGATGTGGAACCAGATTCCAAGTCTACTTCTGTAGGATTGAGTCATACTCCTTCTGCATGGTTTCTTTCCATAATGGATTTCCCACAACCCTATTGTAGTTCTATGGATCAGTGGATTGAACCATATAGCAATGCATGGGCATCGCAGGTTCTGAAGCTGAAAATACATGAGAATGCTCATCATGTTGAGACGAGTCCTCCTCGAATCCAATGGATTCCTTGCATGTTTGCCTGCTTCCTGAAGCGTGGTATGTACCTTCTTGGGCATCTGCTGAAGCTTTGGCGCTGGCTTCTTATCTGGATGTACTACCTACTTATTTCCATGTACAGAATATGAGTGTATGGAATCATCTCTGATGTCTAAAACTGATGGAAGAACAAGAGTATATGCATGTTGCACTAGAGGTGCATGCAAAGTACTCTCCTTATGTGTAAGTAGAATAGAGGAGTCATCGTCAGAAAACTTAGTGAATTTATACAACCTTGACTTGTGATCCACCTCACCAATTGCAATGATGGAATTTTCATGCATGTCAATTACTGAAACTGAATCTGATGTAAATTCAACCCTTTTACCTTTCTAAGCGATCTAATAAACTAAGAGAAGATTCATAGAAATATTTGGAACATGTAAAACATTCTCAAAACTACCATTGTGGAGTTCCACTCTTCTTTCTCCTGCTACTGCTACTAAAGAATCATCCCCCATGAGAATAGGGGGTCTTGAGCATGGACTCAAGGAAGAGAAAACTTCCTCTTTCACTACCATATGATGGGTTGCACCAAAATCTATAATCCATGAATCAAATGAGGAATTAATTACAACAAGAGCATGATGATTACCTTTCTTAGGAGCAGGATCTTCTTCCTTTTGCTTCTTGACTCCCTCTGGAATGAAGTTTCCAAGGTTGTTCTACTGAAGTGCATGTGCCATAATATTGATCTATTTCTTCATGCATGTGGATTCTTCATGATTCGGTTTATTGCAGTAATTGCATTGCTTTCCCTTCTTCTTCTTCTTGGAATCTGAAGAGTCTTTGGAACCTGAAGAATCATTAAAGGATTTGGAATATCCCTCCTTCCTATTCTATTTGAATGACCCTTTTCCATCCTGTATGGTGAGTGCATGTGATTTTGGATCTTTCATGAGGCCCATATGTATGAGTTTTGTCTGCTCTTGTGTAAGAGACTCAATTAACTAAGCCAACGTAGGCATTTTCCAATTTGTTCCAAAAAGACATCTGCTAAAATGGAAATTGGAGACATATATAGTGTATTCTAGTCCTATCTTGGCCAAGATTGTTAGAATAAGTTGTTTCTCTTGTGTAGACTTATCAATAACACATTCACCCAAGCTTAATAGCAAAGATTTAAATTTAGTAAAAAAATATTGTATATTATCAAAACTTTTAGGGTCTAAGGTATTCAACTCTACCTCAAGCATATGACCTCGCATCTCATCCTTCTTTCCAAAGAGTCCTTCCAAGGTGGTCCAGATCTCGTTTGGATTCTTGCATGTGGCAACATGAAACCACAAATCAGTGGATATTAACTCAAGAAGTAGTCATGTGGCCTCATCCTTACGGTTCGCCCATCTCATCTTCTCAATCGCTGATGTAGGTTCTGTTTCTGTCGTCGTCGTCAAATTATTCAATCCTTTCCTTCTGAGTTGGAATTCTGCCTTCATCTTCCAATCAAAATAATTGTATAGTGTGAGGATTACCACCAATTTTGGATGTATAATAGTTTTCATGTCCGTCTCTTCCACTAATTCCAAGAACCCCTAAAAATTTACTCTCAATCTACAAGTGAAAAATTAAGAAATTAAAAATTCATATCACTTTCAGGAGATGATATTGCGACTTACTTTCTTGGAAAACGGTGAAGAATCTCGCCAAACGATTGAAAACCCACATCCAAAATGGGCCGATTTACTTCCTTGGAGGACCGTTTCCTCCAAAACGTAATATTTTGGGAGCAATGAATGTGTAGGGGTCGAATAGAATTTACGTCAAATAATTTCATAAACTGTAACAATATATCTACCTGATTTCAAACAAAATTCAATAATTCTTTTAATTGAGCACCTAAGCATTTATAAATTTATCAACATATAATAAAAATTTTATAACAGTTTAAAAACAATGCAAAATCTTAAATACCTGAACCTGATGCTAATAACCCTCTGTTGTCCAAATGTCTTCTTGACCGTTGTTGCACCGTAAAACACTGCCCAAAACCTAGTTCCTCCCTGCCAACTAGCTAATTTCCTAGCTCTAGGATATCATATGGATATCCTGGCCCCCGTGCCCAAAACCCCCAGCAACCCCGGTGCACTGATACAATCCCACTCCCAAAATTTCACCTCTCTCTGCAAATCCCAGAGCTCCCAAAATCCATCCCCCAACCTCCCGTAGAATAATCACCTCCTGTCAACCTCTTTCCCTTCCTTATCCCTCCTTCACCGACTTCCCCACCTCATTTACTCCCTACCTAACTCATTTATTACCTTCTTATCCTTTCCCGTTAATGCCCCTTATCCCTCCTTTATTATTTTATCCTCAAGTAGTTAATATGTTATCCCTTGTTGGATACGTAACTTAATTTAACAATATAGTT
>ML776678.1:613266-639257 GCA_009831015.1 Picea engelmannii | reverse complement strand
TTTCATAAACTGTAACAGTATATCTACCTGATTTCAAACAAAATTCAATAATTCTTTTAATTGAGCACCTAAGCATTTATAAATTTATCAACACATAATAAAAATTTTATAACAGTTTAAAAACAATGCAAAATCTTAAATACTTGAACCTGATGCTAATAACCCTCCATTGTCCAAATGCCTTCTTGGTCACTGTTGCACCGTAAAACACTGCCCAAAACCTAGTTCCTCCCTGCCAACTAGCTAACTTCCTAGCTCTAGGATATCATATGGATATCCTGGGCCCCATGCCCAAAACCCCCAGCAACCCCGGTGCACTGATACAATCCCACTCCCAAAATTTCACCTCTCTCTGCAAATCCCAGAGCTCCCAAAATCCATCCCCCAACCTCCCGTAGAATAATCACCTCCCGTCAACCTCCTTCCCTTCCTTATCCCTCCTTCACCGACTTCCCCGCCTCATTTACTCCCTACCTAACTCATTTATTACCTTCTTATCCTTTCATGTTAATGCCCCTTATCCCTCCTTTATTATTTTATCCTCAAGTAGTTAATATGTTATCCCTTGTTGGATACGTAACTTAATTTAACAATATAGTTTATTATCCTCCTTTTATTTCTTTACCTTATTAATTAATGAGTTAATTAATACTTAAATTAATCATTGACAATCATGAATAACTAATTAATAATAATTAATTAGTAAATGTTATTTTAAGAAATAATTATTGTTTAGCTAATCTTTTAGGACAGTTAGATTATTAAATTAATTATAATTGATAATCCTAAATGTCTATTTAAGCAGGGTCATTACAGAATGTAGAAATGTATGGCCACGGATTCATATCAGTTTCAGGAGGCTATCTTGTGGCTCACTTTCTAAGCAATCGGTGAAGAATCTCGGAAAACGGTTGAAAACTCACTTCCAAAATGGGTCGATTTACTTTCAATGCAGGTCGTTTCCTCAAAAACATAATATTTGGAGAGGAATAATTGTTGAAAGTTATGACCACATATTTAGCTCGTCGAAACCTCGATTTTCCTTATTCTTTGGCTTGTCTAGCTTGTTCCAAGTAGCATAGCTCTGATACCATGTCAGTGTTTCATGGAAACCTGCATAGGAGATCTAGCTAAAGCAAGTACAAACAACGCTTATTAAGAAAAAAAAAAGATTCAATATGGAAGAATGAGAAAATATATTCACACTACTCCAATGAGATGATAATTGATACATAGATCATGATCAATATGATAAAACGAATGAGTGGAATACACTCATATATAGGGCAAAGCATTCCATAATTAAGAAAAACAATCAAGAAGTTAGCTTTCCTTAGGAATGCATGCATGCATAATAGTGATGGTAAAAATAAAACTAGTCAGTTAACTCCCAATGAACTAGTGTTACTCCCACTGAACTAGTGTGTCGAAAATAGAAATTTCTCCAACACCTCTGCATTATCAGGTCAAGCATTCCATCGATCTCCTTTAGCCATATTTCTCATCATTATTAGACACCTCAGAGATAGTAGAACAATTAACACCAACAGAGCTCAACCATGATTGCATGGAACATGCATCCACTAATAAGATCATCGGCACACACATCAATGGCACTCGCCAACATAGGATCCATCTTTATCGGGTTGTCAAATCATAGCATCTCCTGCACCAATGCAAGTGGCTCACCTGAGGCCAAATTCAATAGAAAATTCCTCATCTAATGGGAAAACTCAACGCATTGGAGATATTTTATTCCTAAGGTGGGATTATTGATCCAGGTGGATATCAATGGCCAACCACCTATTCCAACTAGCTCATCTTGGCATTTTTTCAGTTTGGCAATTTTTTCCTAGTTTTCAGGACATGAACTTTCGGGGTCATTTTGAGGCCATGAATAGCATTTTTAGGTATTTCCATAGTCAAAATGTAGAAATTTCCAAATTTGGACATCATAATGTGTATTTCTTGGATAGACCTTTCCAACGGGCTATCATGCACCTAAAACGGAGATCATATGCAAAAGTTACGACCCCAGGAAGTTGATGTACCAACTTACCCCAACAGTGTTGAGATTTGGGTACCTTGGAAAGTGGTCCCCTTGTTTTTGTGAGCCTCTAAACACAAGAGGGAAATAATTTGTACCATGTACTTTATGTCTAATTTCACTTTGACTTAGGAGATTTAAGTCAAAAGTGAAATTTGGTCATTTTAGCCTAAAATGACTATTAATTCACTTTGTGGGTGAATTGAGGGACATAAAGTGAAACTATGGAAACTTAAGTAAAGTGGGATTTGAGTTGATATTATTTTGGAGAGATCTCAACCATTGATTATAGATGAGATGATATGATCTCATCCACACATACTTTATTTTTTCTCATGTGTCCTTAAGAGGGGTGCATAGGGCAAAGGGAGGCTCATTCACTCTTATGTTCACTTGAAGAGTTTGAGAGGGAGAATTTATGAGAGTATGGTGGCACTGGGTGAGGAAATATTGGGCACCCTCATTCATGGAGGTAGCCAGGAGTCTTATACCCTCGTTTATTTTTGGAGATTGTTCTTGCTAGGAGGAGGGCACACTTGAGGAGGATGGTGCACTGCTAGCAGGGAGGACTTGCAGTTGTCAGTTTCCTTTGAGGATAGTGTCAGTGGAGAGCTACAGCACAAATTCAAATTTGTATGCAATTTTTTCTCCATCAGATATTCCAGCAGCTAGGGCGCTTCATTTCTGTGGATTGGGAAACTTGTGAGGAGGGCGCACCATGCTAGGATGCATCTCTACCTCTTGAACTTGTGTTGCAGCTTGAGTCAAGCTGCTATTGTATCAGGTTCATTTGTTTAAAGTACTTGTTGTATTCCACCTTCTTTTCTCCACATTTATACACTCATATTCCAAACAGGTTTTCCCCAAGGAGGTTTTATCTAGGGTCATGTTGAGCAAAAACACATGTGTTAATTTTCATGTATGCTAGTGTTTAGAACAACATTATTTTAGTTGTAAATATTTATAGGTGTGTTACATAATTTATGGTATGCATGTGATAACATCTTGGTGACAAAAACTACATGCTAGAGAACCTAAATGGCCTATGTAACCGTAACAAAACAACAAAGAAGTTCTTGAACAATTTGTTGTTACAAAATAGCATGGATGATTTTAGGGGCTAAATTTCGCTCATGGGCTAATTTTCCATGTTTTTTCCCCAAAAAAGATTCACTATTCTAAAAATGATTCACCCAAATTCTATACAATAAAATAATTTTACCTTAAATATCGCCAAAGTTTTATACAAACTATATAAAATCCATAGAAATTTGAATATTTTTACAAAAATATCGCTAAAAATTTTACAATTGGCATATGAAGGATAGTATAATTCGCCAAGGTTTCTACAGTTTTTTTAAAAAATCCATTCTTAAAATCATCCTTGCAAAATAGCAGCAAACCCTTGTTTGACAGTTGAAACTTAGAGCCAACTTGAGGTCAAAGACAGACCTAGTTGAAAGCTTGTTAGGACCTGGAAAATCTTCATGGTATCAGAGCTTGGTGGATAATTTTTGTTGAGTTTTGGACAGTATTTTGTGGACTGTTTTAGACATCTTTTGGACAAATTTTGTGGACAGACATTAACAGATTTTAGTGGCATATTGTTGGTAGAATTTTTGTGGAGAGTTGTAGGACATTCGGTGGACATTTTTTCAACATCTTTTCACACCTACTTGGTAGGAGTGAGGCTGATTTTTCACGACATCTTTTCACACCTATATTGCTAAAAGTGAGGTCATTGTTCATTTGTCTCTTTTCACACCTATTTTGACAAGAGTGAGGCAACATTCCTTTGTAGTTGTAGCATCAGTTTGAGTGTAGTAGGTAGTGATGTCAGCATCTCAAATGCATGTGGAGGATAGGCTAGTTGGAGCTAGCAACTGGTCTCCTTTGAAGGATAGGATTGTCTTTGTCTTAGAGGACCTCGAACTATGGGATATAGTTGAGGTGATTTTTGTTGTTCCTCTTGTTACTCCTACCATATTGTTAGTAGAGTTGAGGAAGAGGAACAACAAGGAAAAGAGGATGATGTTTGATGAAGTGAGGGATCACGTCATTCCCCACTTGAGTGGGAAAGACTATGCATTTGAGATGTGGGCATATCTATGTAATTTTTACCAGAGCTCTAACCAGAACCGAAAGATGGTTATGTTTGATCAACTCAGGGGCATTCACATGCTCAAGGATGAGTTGGTTACTTCTTACCTTGGCCTATACACCCAGATCAGAGATGATCTTGGAGCCATTGGAGAGGTAGTGGACCCAAAATCTATGGTGAGGACAACCTTAAACAACTTCACCAAACCATGGGGTCCATTTGTTTGTGGCATTGTTTCCAGGGAGATCATGCCCACTTGGGAGATTATGTGAGATGATTTCATTCAGGAGGAGACTAGACTTACATTAGAGACTTATAGACATCAGTAGACATTGCAGGGTGATGAGGACCTTGCTCTTTGGACAAAGGATAAGAAGAAGACTAGAAAGGGAGGTCGACAAGGTCCCAAGTTTGAGACCCTACCACAAGGAGAGAGAAGTGGTGGGAAGAAGAGAGACATGAGAAGAGTGAGATTCTTTTCTTGTAGAGATATGGGTCACTATGCAAGGAAGTATCCCAAGAAGAAGAAGAAGCAACAAGATGATTCAGTAGCGATAACAGAGGAGCTTGAGTTCGATGCACAGTTTTCGAGAGAGTGTGCATTTGCTACTTATTTGTGAGTTGTTACACCATCCAGTGTCAGGTGGAGAGACAGAGTTGAGGAGGACCTATTGACTCATAGTAGTGATTTAGAGGGAGCTCAAACTCAGTTTTCTTGGACACCGTCATCAAGGGTAACTGGTCCACCCGAGACAGATTCAGTTTCAAAGTTGTTGATACAGAGGGTTGGTGCAGTGGTTTCAGAGAATCGGAGATTTATGAGGAGGAGCGGAAGGGTGCCATGGAGGCTTGAGCCTCAATTGGTTATGGATACGTGCAGATCAGGTTTTGGATCCACTTCAGGTGGAAGTTACTTGGCAAGATGCCAAGTTGAGGATCTTAGTGAGATGTCAAGATCCAGATACACTTGGTGAGATACCAAGAGGAGGAGACTCTTGGTGAGATACCAAGAGGGGGAGACTCTTGGTCATATCCCAAGAGAGTGACTCTTGGTGAGATTCCAAGAGTAGTGACCATTGGCGATATGCCAGGAAGTAGAAATCTTT
Organism: Picea engelmannii; assembly: GCA_009831015.1. Taxonomy (NCBI): domain Eukaryota; kingdom Viridiplantae; phylum Streptophyta; class Pinopsida; order Pinales; family Pinaceae; genus Picea; species Picea engelmannii. The sequence continues at coordinate 634,003 of ML776678.1, read as the reverse complement.
GGTGGGAGACCAAGGTTGAGATATTTGGTTTGATACTAAGATATAGGTGATATTGGATAGGTGGAGAGACACTTCCATATATAGATCACGCAGATTGAGCAGATCTGTGTCAAATACTACTTTCATTGATCAGGGTACATCCATACTCACCGAGTATTTTCCAGTAGGAAACCATGTCTACTATAGGAATGATATTGGTGGTGAAGGGAACTTTCCTCGGTAAGAGGGAGTGTTGAGATTTGGGTACCTTGAAAAGTGGTCCCCTTGTGTTTGTGAGCCTCTAAACACAAGAGGGAAATAATTTGTACCATGTACCATGTACTTTATGTCTAATTTCACTTTGACTTAGGAGATTTAAGTCAAAAGTGAAATTTGGTCATTTTAGCCTAAAATGACTATTAATTCACTTTGTGGGTGAATTGAGGGACATAAAGTGAAACTATGGAAATTTAAGTAAAGTGGGTTTTGAGTTGAGATTCTTTTGGAGAGATCTTAACCATTGATTAGAGATGATAATGCTCTCATCCACACACACTTTAGTTCTTCTCATGTTTCCTTAAGAGGGGTGCATAGGGAAAAGGGAGGCTCATTCACTTTTATGTTCACATGAAGAGTTTGAGAGGGAGAATAGAGGAGAGGATGGTGGCATTGATTGAGGAAATATTGGGTGCCCCCATTCATGGAGGTAGCGAGGAGGCTTAGACACTAATTTATTTGTGGATATTGTTCTTGCGAGGAGGAGGACGCATAGCTAGTAGGGAGGAATTGCAGTGGTCAGTTTTCTTTGAGGATAGTTTCAGTGGAGAGATACAACACAAATTCAAATTCATGTGAAAGGGTTTCTCCATCAGATCTTCCAACAGCTAGTGCGCTTCATTTATGTGGATTGGGCAACTTGTGACGAGGGTGCACCATGATATGGAGAATCTCTACCTTTTGGACTTGTGTTGAAGCTTGAGTCAAGATTCTATTGTATCATGTTCATTTGTTTCATGTACTTGTTGTATTCCACCTTCTTTTTGCCACATTTATACACTCATATTCCAAACTGGTTTTCCTCGGGGGGGTTTTATCCAAGGTCATGTTGACCAAAAGTACCTATGATCATTTTCATGTATGCTAGTGTTTAGAAAAGAATTATTTAAGTTGTAAACATCTCTAGGTGTGTTACATAATTTATGGTATGCATTTGTTAACATCTTGGTAAAAAAAACTACATGCTAGAGCACCTAAATGGCCCATGTAACTGTAACAAAACAACAAACAAGTTCTTGAACAGTTTGTTTTTATAAAACAGCAACAAACCCTTGTTTTATAGTTGAAACTTAGAGCCAACTTGAGGTCAAAGACAAACCTAGTTGGAAGCTTGTTAGGACCTAGAAAATCTTCAAACATGGCCCACATGACTTTTTGTGCTTCATCTCCTAGGGTTAGCTTTTTGGATGTCTAGGTTTTTGGCATTCATGTTTATTGTAAAAAGGATTTCAGATCCTCATTGTACTCATCTTCTTGAAAATGAGCGCATTTTTCACATCTCTTATCAGATATAAGTCACCACCATTCTAGCAAGCTTGTTTTCAATTTTCATTTCACAGTTTCAGCATATTCCTTTATTGAATAGAAGCCAATTTTACTATATCTCTGTTATTTTTCATTTTGTCTCTCTGTTAATAATAATAATAATATGTGTTCATTTCATTCTTCTCATAAAATCCATATCATGAACCTCTTATAATAACCTACAAATCCTATGAAGAAGCTCACCTCAGATACATTTCTTGGTGTTGTCCATTCTATGATGGCTTTTATCTTTTTCAGGATATATAGTTATACCTTCCTCTGATATGATATGGCCTAAGTAATGAATCTACCTCTGCTAGAAAGATCATTTACTCAACTTAGCATATAGTTGATGTTCTCTCAACACTTGCAGCACCATCCTCAAGTGTTGTTCATGTTATTCTTTGGATTTGGAATAAACAAGGATGTCAACCAAAAAGAAAATGACAAACTTTTCCAAGTATTCTCTGAAAACACCATTTATTAAACACATGAAAACAATTGGTGCATTTGACAATCCAAATGGAACCATTGTGAACTCGTAGTGGCCATACCTTTTTTTGAAAGCAGCCTTACTACTTTCCTCGAAAGAGATCATCTATCCTCAGTAGAGGATATTTTTTCTTTACAATTACCTTGTTTAGCTACCTGAAATAAATGCAAAGTCTCAAGGTTCCATCCTTCTTTTTCACAAATAACATTGGTGCACCCCAAGGTGACACACTTGAGCATATATATCCATTCTTCAAGAGTTATTCAATATGCATTTGAAACTCCTTCAACTCGGGTATGCTCATTATATAATAAGTCTTGGATACAAGGGTTTCTCAAGGCATTCAATTAATTGAAAAATCAATATCCCTTTTGGGTGGTAATCGAGGAATTTCTCCAAAAATATATTCAAATTATTTTAGAACTGCATAGTCCTCAATGTTCAGTACCTTGTCCTTAGAATATTCCTCCATATGTGTTCCAAATAGTTGACATCCCTTTTTAAAACTTTTCTTCAGCTTCAAAGCTAAAACTTCTCTGATAGTTACAACTCTTGGGATCCCATGTACTTTTCTCAAGTTCACTTCCTCGTCTAAGCAAGTAAAGGATTTGATGGCACAATCCAAAATAGCATGGTGCTTGTCTAGATAGTTCATACCAATGAGACAGTCATAATATCTCAAAGGTATGATATTCAGATATGATTTGGTACTTAGCCCATTCATATCCATTGGGCATGCCTTAACCATTTCATTAATCTTCCTTTTAGTCTCGGTATCTATTTGTACTAACCAAGGTTCTCCTAGTTTGTTTTTGGAAAATGAAACCTTTCTACCACATTAGGATCTAGGTAAATATGACTAGCTCCTGAATCAATTAAAATAGAAATATGTTGGTTGTTGATCTTACCTTTTACTTCAATCATGTGACACTGAAATTCAACCTACTTGTTGTCTACGATTGCATAACTTTTTTGTATATCCTTGCCCATATATTCAATTGTTTCATCTTGTTGTACATTGTTAATAACATTTTATTTTTCATCTTTGAGAGGAATGTGTCAGTACATATGGTCTCCATTACAACCCCAACACTCTATGGGTTTTTTTCCTTGTATTTGTCCTATGGTTTTAGCCATCCTAGGCTCTTTGGAAACCGATTGTCTTTGAGTATTTTTTCTAAAAAATGGGGGTTTGTTTCCCTTCTTCCTCTTCGCCATCTTGTTTTTCTTTTCTTCTTCCCAAGCCTTTTGGAAATTTGTTCTTCTTTTATACTGATAAATTTCTATCCTCCCTTCTGCCTAAGAGGAATAGATATGTAGCTGAAATTATTTTATCATTCCCAATATCCAAGTCTCAGCATCCTCATCCTTTTTGTTCTCACCATCAAAAGTAGGAGGCTTGATCTTATTCATTTCTCATGTCATTTCATCTTCCCCATTTTTCCTCTTATGTTTTCCTGATAGGGGATGGGCTTGATCTAATGCATGGCTTCCTAAATGAATGCTTAGATGAGTGTTGATGGTGTTTATCATCACTCTTTGTCTCACTTCTTGTCATGATATTTATGTCCCCTTCCCTTGCTAGACTCTGACTCTTTGTCCATTTTCCTCTCTATTATGTTCAAGCTTCATAACAGCTTGATATTCAAATCATCTTGTTGTTCCTTGGCTTTCCTAAGCCTCTCATTATCTACTTTATAAATTTGAACATCTTTATGCAAATTCTTGACGATTTCCATAAAATTTAAGCTTTCCTCCTTAGATTCATCATGTCCATTGGATTATGTTCTTCCAATACTCATGGCAATCCATTGTCCCCTTATTTCCTCCTCATGGATGGAAATCATGTGTCTACTCTCTGTCTTCCATGATGTTGGTCTTTGTTTCGGTCTGTATATTCTGAATTTTGGAAAATGTGCAATTATTAATATTTGTTAGACAAAAATAACATATAACAACTTTTCAATTACTAATTCTTCTTAATGTTAATACATTCATCATATAACTGATCTCTGGCCTATCCTGGCCTAGTGTGGAAACCAAATCTCTGATACTACTTTGTAACATACCTAACCCCTTGAGTACCTTCTAAGGAAAGGGGTGTCAAAAAAAATTATTTTTCCAACTATTTTTTCTTCACTTAGACTTTGTAAATTGCTTCTTCTCATCCAGAGCTTTCTGATGACTGTAACTATTCTCAAATCCGAGTTTGGGTTCAAAATTTACATCACTCCAAAGTTTTTAGCCTTTTTTACCCTTACTTCCACCTTAGTGCCACGTGACACCCTAGTACACATGTTATCCCATGTGGAACCTGCCACGTACTACCCTATACCCACACTCTATCAGTCCTCCATACTACATTTTCAATGTTATCGAAACCCCTCCATCGGAGTTCTTCCATTCTGAACCACTCTGTAACTTCGATAACATCCACCCTGATAGATCTAAAGTTTTTGGTGATCCGAAAATCTACATCTAGGATTTCGTCGAAGTCTTAAATTTGTGCAAAAGTTAACAACCTATACAACCTCTTCATATTTAGGCAAGTGAAGTCTGACAACATACATCTGGCGGATTGGACAGCCCATGGGAACTAACAATTAATGGCTCTGATTTCATACAAGCCTCCATTAAGTATGACGGATAACGCTTATCTCACATAACATTTGTAAATAACCTACGGAACTCAAGGAAATCGATGATTGTCATGCATCAAGTCCATCCTCCAATCGACAGTTCAAATTAACCTTTTGATTACTCCTTATCAGAGTACCTCCTCTTTGTAATTGCTTCCAACTTCGTCCAAGCCTCTCCGATGGACAGCTGATATCTAGCATCATTAGGACCAAAGGCTAATATTTGACCACCTTTCCAAGGAATAGCATCGACAGATTTTACTATATACGAGTTTCCAAGTGTTGTCTTCAAAACATGTTGGCACCCCTCTTCATCTTGTCGTCACTCCTCATTAGCCTCACTTAAGCAGAAATCTATGTGGTAGTCGAGTTCGCACAAAAGACACATGTCCCTAACATATTGTTCCATATGTCTCTACTCATGTCGCGACATGTGGCCACCAGAACACTGGTCATGGGACTTCCCAACACATCCAGGTAACAAAACTCTCAGGTGGTCCGAGGGTCAATTCACTCCCATTGACTCAAATAAACGGTGGAGGTTACCATCCTTATATCCTACAATCAGGATCCAATGTTGTTACCCCAAGGGTAATCATCCTTTGCCGAACCCACATCTGACTCATCATTGAATCCCCTACTACCACATGGTATGACACGTGGTGAGACACATGGAATGACGTGTGGCATGACACATGAAACTCATTTTTCCCATTGATCCCTGTCAAATTCGGCCAAAACCATGTGACATGTGGCACCACCAGAGGGTGACACATGGCCTTCCTTCATCTAGAAACATGGACCCCTCACTGAGCACCACATGGGAGAACCACTTCATGACATGTATCCTCGAACACTGGATATCAAGACTTTCTTGGCATGGTGTAACTTTGCATACCCCTGATATCCAACATTTTGGTGAGTATGATATGGTTAATTAAGTTAAACTCTCTATCAACAACTCTTGATATTCCACACAAGATCTATGTATGATATCTCTCATTCAATAGATCTAACGCTCATCGTTTAAAAGAGCCAATGCAGGGTTTTGGCCCTGACTTGACCCCACACGTGACTCACGGTCGAATTAGTATTCACCAAGTAACATCTTCATTCACGTAGTCTACCTACATGACTACCACTTCATGCATGACGTCACCTTCTCATGCATGCCTATACATAATAAAGGGAAATGGAACCTCGCATGGGAACCCTACCCACCAACTCATGCCAAACACTTTGAGGTTGAGGAAATTTCTGAGGTCCAAGATCTGATTGACCCATCTTAACCAATATCAATGGTGGATATCTAGTAATCCCTATCCAATATATGACCACAAGCACTTCTTGGAACCTCCCAATTGGAGTACCCTAACCCAGGCTACTCTGAAAACCTCACCTCCTATGAATGGTCAAGATTTCCACTCAGAATCTTCTCTTCGAGTCTTGATACTACAGCCTAATCCGAACGTTAGACCCTAAATATCCTTTCAAAATTAATCTAATGACAGATATTTATCCCCCAACTACTTCCCGATGGATCCAACGGTTGACAGCAACCTAGATCCTCAACAAATCCTTGCACTTAAGGACCCTAATTGACAGTCGGGATCTTTCAATTCACCTATGAGGAATCCAATAGTTGGAAAGGAACCTGATAAAATACATTCTCTAGATTGCAATGGACTCTGATCAATGGCCATTATTAACTCATTATGTCGAGATCCAGGGTCACAATTTCTACTGAGGAAAACATGGTTTTTTTAAAGTTTATTCATTTTGAAACTGGAATTCAACAAATCTGGTTTCGCTCTAAGGTTTTTCAAATATTATTTAGGCCATCCTTATTTGATGGAATTTATCCATTCTAGATAAGACTTATTTTTTTTCCATCATCTTGTAGGAGAAAAATGCGTCCATCGCATTGTTCAAGCTTGGACAAGGGCAATTCCATCTCAACTATCAAATTCTGCACAATTTTGGTTTGCCAATAGATGACTATGCTTGTTAACATAGATAGGTAATTACCCCAATTGATGTGTGTGTGTGTGTGTGTGTGTGTGTGTGTCTGTGTCTGTGTGTGTGTGTGTGTGTGTGTGTGTGTTCATACATAACAATTGGAATGTATACAAAGTATGTAATTTGTAGTTTCTGGATATTACAGCTACAATACTACAGCGTTAGACAAGTCTAATTGCCAAAATGCTTAGGATAATTACAGTTGTAAGAACCCATGGAAGAATTACTTGATTACAGCTCTTGAACAATTCTAAGAGAGATTTTACTAAAGAAAGTTGAGAATAACAATCATTCATGACAAGAACTCATAATAATTGCATAGTAATACCCATCACAGGATCTCATACATTCTCATTCAACAATAAATTAAACAAGCACATAGTTGACACTTATCTAGTATAAATGAACCACCAACTTCATGTAGACCTCTGACTTTCCTCCCAAACTTAGAATCTGCTTCACACGAAATGATAGTAGGTTACCCCCAAGTTGGGGCTTAAACTCCACTTGGGTAAGGAAATCCTATCCCAGAATGTCTCTCAGTATCAACAATATTTCAATTCATGTTCCAAGTTCAACATCCAGTATACACTCTCTAATTTCCCCACATGCCTGTCCCATAGAGGAAGCGTGCCCCTTATGGCTTCCCCACTTCCCTTCCAAGATTTAGCAACAAGCCGATCAGGAAGATTCAGAGTTATGTAACTACAACTTGGCACCTCTAGGAATCAAATTCCTTGCAATTATCTCACCTGGAGAGAATGCACACGGGCCTGACAACTTGCCTCTTCAGCTTAACTCCTAGCAAAATCCTCCTTAAGAATTCTTCAACCCAAATGGAAATATAGAAATAACACTTACACCAGCAGGGGTATGGTACAAATAATGGAGAGCATAAAAATCCCTTGCAATTGATGGATGGAATGAGAAAAATGCACTAAGGTTTTATATTTTTTTTGCATGCTCTTGAAGTCCCACTTGTCACTTCCTCAAGTTTCCTTTGAACCACTTGGTTATTTGTTTCCCCTTTCCAAAGACTTGGAACAAAATCATGTCCTTACCTTTTTTCCTTTGATAGAAATATTTTATTAGTATTTCCTTTTTTTAAGCCCCATGGCTTAGCCCCTCTTTCCCATCTAGTGGAGTTTAGCCCCCTAAACTCTTCTTGTCAGGATGGTCCACATGCAGTTGTGTTTTTCTATTAAATTCAAAGTGAAAATACATAATACAAAATATCCTCACTAGCCAAAAGAAGTTCCTATCTCACCATCCTATGTACATATTTCCAATTACATTTCAATTGGGGTTTGGCTTAGGGGTATTACATGTCTTATGTTCCTTATGCTAGTGCAATTGGAATTTTTATGTATGCAATGGTCTATAGTAGACCAGACAGTGCACATATAGTGGGATTTTTGAAAAGGTATATGTCAAAACCAGGGAAGGAGAAATGGATAGTAATAAAGAGGGTTTTCAAGTATATGTGTGGAACTACTAATTATGCATTGTGCTACCAAGGAAGACCATTATTGGATAGAGTTTTGGACATACATGGTTTTTTTTATTTAGATTGGACTGGAGATCTGAATCATAGAAGATGTATAAGTGGGTATGTGTTTAACCTATTTGGATGAGCAATTATTTGATTGAGAAAAAGAGAGTTTGTAGTGGCACTCTAAACTATAGAAGTTGAATACATGGCAACCACTCATGCAAGAAAGGAGACAATATGGTTAAATATATTTTTTTCAAGTATTGGGTTAATAAGATGTGAGGATAGATTGTAATAGTCATAATGAAATCTTCCTGGAAAAGATCCTAACTTATCATTCAAATACAAATCTTATTGATGTTTAGTATCACTTTGTGAGAGACGTGGTTGAATAAAATAAGGTGTTATTGATGAATATGGACACTTTGAGAATGTCACATATTCATTAGCAAAGTCTGTGAGCACCAAGAAGTTCTCCTCGTGTAGAAAAGCAATGGACATTTTTTCCCTAGATTGTTGACTATGTAATTTTCTAACCTTATGTATACAAAGAAAACAACAAGTGGGAGAATGTTGGGTATGTTTTATATTGTTTGCATGACCAACCCTATGCATGATTCATTGCGTTGGGCACAACAAGGGAGTCACAAGGGGGGCAGAATCCTCCTCTATTCAGGTGGTTGAAGGGAAGTGGAGCCCTGGAAAAAACAAATTGGGACGGTTTTTGTGTCCGTTTTTAGCACATGGTTTTCTCTTTTGGCAATTTTGTGGTGCATGGGTGGATTTGTGGCTTAGCCCATGGTTTTGTAATTTTGGTTAAGGAATTTGGGTTGTATTCTAATATGGGTCAATGGATTAGGGATTTTTGATGTCGTGAGATATTATAAACAATAAAGTTTGAAGATGATGAATAAGAATTAGAGGTGTGGCTCTAAACAAGTTTTTGGTTTTCCCAGTTTGGGTTTCCAGGGTTGATATCTATGTGTATGTGTGATTTCAATTGTTTTATTTTCCTTTTTTAAGAATATGTGTGTGCATTGAATTATTTTAAAAGGTTTAAAACTTACATTTCACTGCTACACATTGCTCCTGAACTTTGCATTGTATCACATGTTCACACCTAATCTATAGGGGTTGAGTTTTGTTGGTTGTGGATTTTGATTATATTCATGATTCATAGGTCTTTGTTTCCATCCATTTTTATACCCCATGAAGAATTTACACCCCAGAAGAATATACACTCATCCACACGGGGGAGTGCAGGGGGGGTTACCCCCCCTGCGGGGTACGAAGGAAAGCGGGCCCTCGATGGTGTTTGGGGGACAACGTTCCCCGATGGGGGTTCGGGGGTGAATCCCCCGAAGGAAAAATTTCCTTGTAAATGTATATTATAATTTCATTGTAAATCTGGACCATTCATTATAAGGTCACAGATCTGATGGTAGAAGTTATGTTAGGGTTTTCTTCCCTAGAAGGCAACCCTCTTTTATGAGGGAAATGTATTGTGGTTGTGAATTATGGTGAATATTGTATTCTGAGAGAGGAGACTGTGAGATCAATAATAGGAAGTTACAGCGGGTGTGCTATAGGTTATATCCCTTCATTTGTTGGATAATAATAAAGGAAGGACCCGGCAATTTCTCTGGTGGACGTAGCCCACACTGGTGAACCACGTATGTTTGTGTCTCTATTGTATTGTGTATCTTATGTGTTTTATTTCCACATTTGTTTTATTTTATTTCTCTGCGATCCTATTTTTCTAACAACTGGTATCAGAGCGAAAGGTAACTTGCAGGAAAAGAGGGTTCCTGGTTCTATTGGGAGCAATGGCAGAAGATGGAAAGTTTAGGGTCGAGAAATTTAACGGCCAAAACTACCAGTTATGGAAGATGCAGATGGAATATTATTTATATTAGAAGGATCTATTCCTACCATTGAGCAGAATAGAAAAGAAGCTGACGGCTATGAAGGACGAAGAATGGGATATTCTTGACAGAAAGGCTCTAGGAACGATACGGCTAAGCCTGGCAGTGTCAGTGGCTTTCAATATTTTGAAAGAAAAGACAACAAAGGATTTGATGGACGCATTGGCTAAAATGTATGAAAAATCATGGGCGTCCAATAAGGTATTTATAATGAAGAGATTATTTAATATAAATATTTCAGAAGGTGAGTCTGTTGCAGATCATTTAAATGAATTTAATACGGTTACTAACCAACTAAGTTTTGTAAAAGTGGACTTTGATGATGAGGTCGGGGATCTTCTAATATTGTGCTCATTTCCATAAAGATGGAACGGCATGGTCATGGTTGTAAGTAACTTTGTCTCTGGTTCAAATACTTTAAAATTTGATGATGTTGTTGGTGTTATCCTTAGTGAGGAAATGCGATGGAAAAGCATAGGTGATACATCAGGTAATGCGTTGAACATGGAAAATAGGGGAAGACAAAAGGATAGAGGAAAGGGCTTAGGGAACTGCGGGAATTCTAGGAAGGGCAAATCCAAATCCATACTTGGAAATATAGAGTGTTGGAATTGTGGGAAGAAATGACATCTGAAGAAAGACTACAAATATCCAAAGAAACAAAGAGATGGAATGCAAGAGAAAAATCAGGAAGAAAATGTAACAGGTGATGTGTTACAAGATTCTTTGATTCTTTTTGTAGATAATATTTCTAAGTCTTGGGTGGTAGATTTAGGGGCTTCATATCATGCCACACCCCATAGGAAACATTTTCTAGATTATGTGCAAGGTTATTTTGGACATGTTCATTTGGGTGATGATGCACCATGCAAAATTGTTGGAATGGGAAAGGTAAAAATAAAGCAAAGCAATGGAAACCAATGGTTGTTGAAAGAGGTAAGACATGTCCATATCTAAGGAAAAATCTAATTTCAACAGGGTGGTTGGAAAGTGAAGGTTGTATATCCATATTTATAGATAAGGTGTGGAAGGTTACTAAAGGATCATTGGTGATAGAAAAAGTATAGAAGGCAGGTACATTGTATTTATGTATTGGTAATATTGACTCTTTTATCTCTTTAGCTTCTACGAGAGTGGATACAACATTGTGGCATCATAGGCTTGGACACATGAGTGAGAAGGGGATGCAAATACTTCACAAAATAAATTTGTTTCCAGATATTAAACAAATTGATTTGGACTTATGTGAGAATTGTGTTTATGGAAAACAGAAGAGAGTCATATTTCTCCAAGTCGGAAAAGAAAAGAAGAGTGAAAGGTTAGAGCTTGTGCATACAGATGTATGGGGATCAGCTCAGGTATCATCTCTTGGTGGCTCTCATTATTATGTTACTTTTATTGATGATGCAACTAGAAAAACTTATATTTATTGCATTCGACAAAAATATGATGTTTTTGATACTTTTAAGAAATGGAAAGATTTGGTTGAGAATGAGACAGGAAAAAGGTTGAAGTTTCTGAGATCAGATAATGGAGGTGAATATTGCAACAAGGTGTTTGATGATTATTTTTCATACCATGGGATTCATAGAGAGAATACAGTTCCAATAACACCATAAGAAAAAGGTATGTCAGAAAGGATGAATAGGACAATCATGGAGCATGCAAGGAGTATGAGATTGCATGTTGGTTTTCCCTTACAATTTTGGGCATATTTTGTAGATATTGTTGTTTAATTAATAAATATAGGACCTTCAATCTCTTTGTATGGTAGAATTCCAGAGGATGCATGGATAGGTAAAAAGGTAAACTATTCTTTTTTCAATACTTTCGGATGTGAAGCATTTGTCCATATTGATAAAGAAAATAGAACAAAGCTTGAGGCAAAATCCAAGAAGTGTACCTTTATTGGATACGGTGTTAATGATTTTGGTTATCGCTTATGGGATTATGAAAATAACAAAATCATTAGGAGTAGAGATGTCATATTCAATGAGAAGGTCATGTACAAATGTCAGTTGCAGGGAAAGAAATAGGAAAAATAAAAACCAAAATACACAGTTCTTGATGAGATCACTGAAAAAGAAATTCCAAAGGAACCAGAAAATCAAAATGTACAACAATAGGAGCAACAAGTATCTCAAAATCCTAAAAGTGTTGTTAGAAGATCTACCAGGTTAAGTAGAGCCCCTGAATGATACTCTCCTCCATTGTATTATTTATTTTTGATTGATTCTGGTGAACCAGAATGTTATGAAGAGGCAATGCAGGTAGACACCAAAAATAAGTGGGAGAAAGGCATGAAAGAGTAAATGGATTCCTTGGTAAATAACTAGACTTGGGACTTGGTTCAGTTTTCTACAAGAAAAAGATCATTGCAAAATAAATGGGTTTACAAGTTGAAGGAAGAAGATGGAGGAAAATGGTGGTACAAGGCTAGACTTGTTGTAAATGGGTTTGCACAAAAGAAAAGTATAGATTTTGAGGAAATATTTTCTCCTATTGTTAAAATGAATTCAACTAGGACTATTTTGAGTCTTGTGGCAGTAGAATATTTTCATCTTGAATAATTAGATGTCAAAACAACTTGTCTCAATGGGTATTTGGAGGAAGAGATTTATATGCAGCAGTCGCAGGGGTATGAGGTCAAAGGGAAGGATAATTTGGTATGCAGGTTGAAGAAAAGCTTGTATGGCCTAAAGCAAGCTCCAAGGCAGTGGTATTTGAAGTTTGATAGGTTTATGATAGAACAGGGTTATAGTAGATGTCATTCTGATCACTGTGTTTATTTTAAAAAGATAGAAAATGGAAGCTATATTATCTTGCTATTGTATGTAGATGGCATGCTTGTTGCAGGGTCTAATATCTAGGATATAAATGTTCTCAAGAAGAAATTAGCTAATTTATTTGTGATGAAGGATTTGGGTGCTGCAAAAAAAATCCTTGGTATGAGAATAACAAGAGACAGGAAAAATCACAAATTGACATTATCTCAGGGTGAGTAGATAGAGAAGGTGTTGGAGAGGTTTAGAATGTAGAATGAAAAACCAGTTAGTACACATTTGGCCAGCCATTTCAAATTAACTAAGGAAATGTCTCCCAAGACACATGAAGAGATAGAATACATGTCCAGGGTCCCTTATTCATTAGCAGTTGCCAGCTTGATGTATGTGATGGTTTTCACAAGACCATATATTGCACATGCAGTGGGAGTTGTGAGCAGGTATATGAACAATCCAGGTAAAGAAAATTGGGAGGCAGTAAAGTGGATTCTCGGGTATTTGAGAGGTACTGCTACTCATGCATTATGTTTTGGAGGTTCAGACACTTTTCTACAGGGATATGTTGAATCATATATGGCAGGTGATAAATATAGTAGGAGGAGCACAACATGGTATGTTTTTACTATAGGTGGAACAACAATAAGTTGTATTTTGAAACTACAAAAGGTTGTTGCACTTTCAATAACAGAAGCAGAGTATGTTGTTGTTATAGAGGCTAGTAAAGAAATTATTTGGTTACACAGGTTTATGGATGAATTGGGAAAGAAGCATGAGAATAGCAGGTTGTACTATGATAGTGAGATTGACATTCATATTGAAAAGAACTCAACCTTCCATTCGAATACTAAACATATAAAGTTGAGGTACCATTTCATACGATTTGTCTTGGAAGATGGACATTTGAAGTTGGAAAAGATACACACTAGCCAGAATCCTACAGACATGTTAACAAAGGGAGTAACCAGGGAGAAACTGAGTTATTTATTAGTTTCAGTTGGTCTTCAAGCATGAAGATGAATATGAGAAATTTTCAAGATCCAAGAAGTTTCATAGTCCAATAGATACAATAGCGGTGGAGTTGTTGAGATCAATCTCCAAGTGGGAGATTGTTGGTTGTGGAGCCCGATTGTCTTCCTAATTCAGAGGTCTTTTTTTCAGCCATGTTTATACCCCATGAAGAATTTACACCCCAAAAGAATGTACACTCATCCACGTGGGGGTTTGGGGGTGAAGCCCCCGAAGGAAAAATCTCCTTGTAAATGTATATTGTAATTTCATTGTAAATCTAGACCGTTCATTATATGGTCGCAAATATGATGGTAGAATTTATGTTAGGTTTTTTTTCCCTAGAATGCAACCCTCTTTTATGAGGGAAATATATTTCGGTTGTGCATTATGGAGAATATTGTTCTCTGAGAGAGGAGACTGTGAGAGAAAGAAGAGGAAGTTACAGTGGGTGTGTTGTAAGTTGTATCCCTTCATTTGTTGGATAATAATAAAGGAAGGCCTTGGAAATTTATCTAGTGGATGTTTCCCACACTGGGTGAACCACGTATATATGTGTCTCTATTGTATTTTGTATCTTTTGTTTTTTATTTCTTCATTTGTTTTATTTTATTGCTCCGTCGTCTTGTTTTTCTAACAAGTTTGTAGAAAAATGGGCGTAGACCAAGGGACTTAGCTCACTTTGATTTGCGCTCATCTCTATGGTATAAATGACTTGTTAATGGTACAATGGGAAATTTAAATACTTGTACGAGTAAATTCCCTCCATAACTTTTTCTCGCCTAGCTATCCACTCAAATGTGTGCTCGTCGTTAATGCTAATCGATAGTATCTTGTACTTCCAAACTATTAATGTGCCCATTGGTAAATGTTGTCATAATTTTTCCCATTCCTCATGTTGTTGTGACCTGTCCTAGCTCTAACTACTAACCTTTTGTTTTGTTTCATTATCCCATGTATCCTATCATCCACCTATCTTATCCAGTTGTCCTATCCTCTGGTCTTTATTTCATCATTTAAACCTTAAAATCCATAGAATCTTCTAACTTTTCTCAGGAACAAACTGTCATATCCCACTGATTACCTAGATATATATAATACTTATAATCATTGCACACGTATATCTACTTTTACTCCTACCCAACTAACTCATATTCTACCCTAACATTGAAACTTAATTTTCAATTCATGGTGCCTCCAACTATAACACCCTGTTTCCCCCAGCTTGTCATTAATCATAAAATAGAATTACCATGCTAAGGCATGTAGATAATGTAAATGTATTATTGTTAAAATGAATATAACTGACTATTGGGGGGGTGAGGCCTTGAAGTATGAGCCATGATATCTATAGAGGAAATAAATCATTTAATGAAGAAAGGACCAGTGGTTTAATTATCAACCAACCCCATGAATGGAAGAATGGTCTAGCTACAGGATGGAAGCTCAAAGTACCAAAGAGACCTACAGACCTGAGATTCCTTCTGACAGAAGGAATAGGACAGTTCGGAAACCTTCCAGAGGAGGGAAGGTAAAATACATATAGAGACACAGCAAGAGACGTGAGGAGAGAACAAGCTCGTAAGGGAGATGTGTGAACCGAAAGGAAATGCAGAGAACACGACTTGAGGGACCGAACGTGATCTTCATGTTGAGGAAGCATCTGATAAACCTCGCAGGGTTGCTGAGACAGAGAGAGTCTTTATCAGAGATGTCGTAAACTCCCTAGTGATATCATGTCTTGGCACAAGGGTGGCCAGAGTGATAAGAATGAATGCCTCTGAGCCTATGGTTGGGTGGAAAGGAACACACCCATAGTCAGTTAGTTGGATGCAACCTGTAATAGATAAGTATTCTCATACCCTGTGAAATTGAGTTGTAATTATGTAATGAAATGGGATATACTGTGAACGACCCAGGGATGTGTATGTTTTCTTAATGTTTATACCATATCTCTTTATTCTTGTTTAGATTTTGTATTTAAGCAAGTATGGAATTGTTTGATTTGTACACGTAAATGCCCGAGCCCTGTGGTGGATTAAGTTAAAATAAGAGGATTGTGAGTTTGTCGACCTTGGGCACAGTTACCCTAAGTCTCTGGGAGGACAGAGTCTGTTAAGATCATGAGAGGTAGTGCAGATATGAATAGAATCTCTATAGAGTGGGAAGAGACTGAGAACTCCTCAAATTCTAAACTTGATCAAGGAGTGCAAGGGGTATGCAGAAGACCCTTCTAAAAGTTAAGTTCAAGAGAAAGAGCACAAATCTCTTAAGCCTTTCAGATCTAACAAATCTCAGGGAGAGTAGCGAGGTCGAAGTACCGAAGGGGAGGGTTCCTTTGTTTGGGAAGATGAATGGACGAAATTTGTTCAGAAGAAGCCATGGTCCATTGTGACAATTGGATACAAGAAAGAGTGTGGGATTTAACCCTTGGAGTCATTCAGACTTCACGAGTTTGGTGAATTGAACAAGTTCATCGTAAGGGAGGAAAAATCCCTGAAGTTTCAAAGTCCCAAAGTTAAATCTGAACATTATATCTGAGAATGCCTAGGAAACATCTCAACCATTAGATATAGGAAGTAGATGATATTCAAGTTACCCAAACTAATGATGACTTAAGAATCTAACAGCGGAGATGGATGCGAGCCATTTAATGGTAGGAGAGGCCATCCCGGTTGTCAGATTGACTCAAATACTCACTGGAGTTACCGAATCAAACACCAGCTACTCGATTTAATCAACGGTTGGGAATCATTGCGGAGTGTGAAAGTGAATTTAGCGGACCTTCTAGTTCAAGGCCCGCAATCAACCCACGTCCTTGATCTCATTGGGAATGGAATATCAATGACTAGGATTAGACTAGAGTCGAGCGATCAATTCCCATATTGCAATGGTTGGACCCCACAATTATTGTGAACCGTCGATCGATGAACACCTCGGTATTGGTCAAATCATGACTGCCAGACCTTGAACCATTATGAGATGGATGGTCATGAGCCCCTTAGGAAATCCTTGGAGTAACGGATTCCTTCGGTATTGTCGATCTGAGAGAATCGAAAATCCCATAAGAGATAATGTTTTCAAGAGCAAAGGCGAGACCCGAGATAGTCAGGCTTGCAAGAGGAACGAAGGCTGAGGCATTTGAACATATACAAAACTCTTCCAAGTCGGAAGAAGTTAAAATCTCAAGAGGAGGA
The DNA here is from genome assembly GCA_009831015.1 of Picea engelmannii. Taxonomy (NCBI): domain Eukaryota; kingdom Viridiplantae; phylum Streptophyta; class Pinopsida; order Pinales; family Pinaceae; genus Picea; species Picea engelmannii. The sequence continues at coordinate 616,890 of ML776678.1, read as the reverse complement.
GTGACAACAGCCGTCAGATCTGTTGTGGGGAGAAGCCTGGACCATTAGATCAGCGTCCATGGAAACAGAGGAGAAGCGCTGAGAAGGAACAGATCCTAACCATCGGATCTGAGTGCAAGGGGACAATAGTCATCCAATATAAGGTAAAGTGCACGAGTGTTAACCTTTGTGTGCACAGGAGGATTGACTGGTCAAAGTCCCAAAGTCCCGAAGCAATTTGGGACCGTTCGTCACTAAGAGGGACATGTGGCACAATATCAACAACCCCTGAGCGAGAGCTTATGGTCAAGCATATTTTTAGTTTTCCAAAGTAAATCCTAACCGTTGGTCATCAAGGGAGGTACATGTCCACAGATCCAAGGCTCCGGGAAAAATCACTTCGAAGGTTTCAGTTGAGATTTGAAACTCCCAAAAATCGAAGTCCGGAGTGAATCTGGATAGTCATATCCAGAGAGATGTGTGGTGACAAATCATGAGCTTCAGGAGGGAGAAAATGTTGAGAGTTGAGATTTCTGAACCCCCGAAATACGAAGTGGATTTCAGTCATCTGATTCAGAGGGACACACGGCAGAAATCTGTGCACTCCGAAGGAAGGATAAAGTTGAGGTTTGAGAACTCTAAAGACCCGAAGTAAACGTCGGTCATCGGATCTAGAGGATAGGTGGAATAAGTTTGTGGAATCTGGGTAAAGAGCCAAAGTAGGTCCTGACCATTGATCGCCAGGAGGGGTATGTGTTGATAGATTGGAATCTTAGGGTGAATGCACTTCGGAAGAAACGAGAGTGTAGAATTTTGAAACTTCTGAAGCTCGAAGATCTGAAGAGTTGAAGAGCCAAAGTGGATTCTATCTGTTGGCTGACAGGAGACACGTGTCATTAGACCAAAGATTTCGGGAAAAACACTTTGATAGTTTCATTTGAGAGTTTAAACTTATGAAACCCGTAGAGGCAAAGACCCAAAGTGAATCTAGACCATAGATCCAGAAGGGTGCATGGTGATAGATTGTGGATTCAAGGTGGAAGCACTCCAGGAGAACGCAAAGGAGAAGAGTTTGAAAGCATCGAAGTTTCGAAGCAGAATATCAACTGTTGATTGGGAAGGGAGTTGAAGGCCATAGATCTCATCTTGGTTGAAAAGTGTCGAAGTCCCGAAGAGGACCAGGGACGTTGATTTTGAGAGGACACGTGGAAAACAATCTGCCACTTCGGGAGAAATCACTCTGGAAGAAAGAGAGGGTATTGAATAAGAACTCCTGAAGACCGGAGAGCTAGAGTTCATGTGAACTTCCCAATTGAGAGGGATAGGTGTCAGTATATCTTCCACTCTGGGAGATAGCCACTGCAGATAAAACAATGTTTGAGAGTTGAAAACTCTAATTATTAAAGTCCCAAAGAAAATCACATCCATTGATTTAAAATGGGGTAGATATGAGCCATTAGTTCAGGAGTGTGATCAATATCATGAGATCAAAGGTCTCGTCGCATTGTGGGGATCAAAGGTGCGCGAACTTTAAAATTTTGAGGGTGGGTCGCAATCTAGACCACGGTTTTGGAGAAAGGACATATGGAGGCTCGGGATGAATTGAGGGGTGAAAAGTAGTTTGTTTTCAAACCACCCTTAGTTTCACCCTCAATCACGTGGTTATGTGAGGTTATCGCTCAAGTTCATATCAAGAAATGGGCTTATCAGAAAAGGATCTAGTGCCCAGACTCTGTGATTTTGAAGGTGCAAAGAGGAGGTTCACGGGTACCTTTAGACCCACACCAGGAAATTAGAAGGGTCTGCGTCTAATTACATAATGATACCATCAAGGTATCAGAGAGTCATTTGGCTCCAGAATCGAAGATCCTTGACCGGGAGGTCGGACTGGCTCCCCAACTTTCCAAGTTAGAAACCATGGATGGAGAATTTGTCCATTAAGAAAAGCGAAAATGTGTATGCCCCATCCTGGGTGTGTTACAAAATGGTATCAGAGCATGGTTACAACACTTGGATTGCTTGGGATCATGTATGAGTCACATAAGGAGCTATTGTTATCTGCATTTAGTCCTTGAGGAGAAGGATTGCATATTGAACCTATGATTTTGGGAATTCTTGTTGAATTTCAGCAGAAGAATCTCTTTAGGCCTTTGTCAAAGTGATAACTACTCTTATCGGAGTATGGATATGCTAATTAACATTTATACTAATACTTTAATGTGGATAGATGAAGGTGGCATGGTTTTTTCAAGAGTAGCTGAAGCCCGAAGGACAGGTGACCTGGTGTTCGTAACACTGCTTCTAAGCATGGGTAGTTGGAACTTCAGGAACTGATGATGGTGGATTATATAATGGTTAATACCTTTGTGGGCTTAAATGAATCTGATAGTATCAGGTAGGATCCCTGGCAGTTATAGTTACTGCTTTATATCAAAATCGAAATATATAACTCCTCATGACTAGAGAAAAGTGAGATGGGTAAAACCCTATGGACGTTGAGGCAAGAAGGTTTTCTTGTTAGACGTTGTTGCATAAAGAGGAAAGTGACTCAGGTTGTTTATTTCCTTGAGAGAAGGCAACATCAATACGAGATATGACTGTGAGATTAGTCCTGTAAGTGATGGAAATCTCAAACTAAAGGACACTAATGATGAAATTAAACTATCAAGTGAATGCATTAGGTAAAAGGGTGCAATAGACGCACCTACATATACACGAATATGTATACATGATCATAAGGATGCTTGGAAGATCCTTGGGAAAAGGATATAGAATCATGATATGTTTGTGTGTGTGAATGACATGGAAAAGGTGTAAGCAGTAAGCTAGCGTGATGAATACTTAGTTGTGTTTAATTATGCTTGAGTGAATGGGTTTAATGCATTGTGACGCTTCTTAATATGAAACCTGATATCAATATCAGTTAGGTATGAATGATATTAAACGTGCAAGTGATGCACATGTATGATGAAAGAGTATAGTTGTAGGCACCATATGGTTGCCATGATGAGTGAAATATAAAGCAAAAATTGCTCTTGTCCAAATTCAATGAATACTATGGATGCATGGTTGACTCCATTCTGAAGAGTCATGAAAGTTTTGTTCCAAATAATAGCATGAGGGTAATGTATTCTCTTTCCTCGGGGAATACTAATGTAATTATATAGAAGGGTAAATAAGAAAATATTCTTTGTTTTCATAATAAAATGCAAATGATTATGCCTTTGAGAATCACATGAGAAGGATTGTGAACAATCCTGAGTTAACTGATCTTAAAAGTAGATATGTAGGTGGGATGTGAAACATACTTATGACCGCTACAGAAAGGTTTAGGATCATGAATATGGTTAAGTACATGATGGATGTAAGTTAACAAAACTAGAATATGTATGGATACATAATTTGGGTACATGACAAAGATGCATGTTTATATTTCTTATGGGATATTTGGTAAACTGTTGAAGCTAACTCAAGGTTGAGGCCATCAAAAATAGTGATGGATATGAAATAAGGAAGGTGCATGCTGAAGGAGTTCCTTCTGGAGGAACTGTGTGAAGACTCTGTCAGGAAAACAAAGTCACAACCTTAATGACTACTGAGAATTAAGCAGTGAGCCACAATCTTATATATATATATATATATATA
>ML776678.1:488025-585122 GCA_009831015.1 Picea engelmannii | reverse complement strand
TAAAATTCTTAAGTTCTATTATTGCGGTTCATTTAGAATATTATTCGAAAAAGTATTTGGAGCGTACATTGATTTAATTCTCAACCATTCTTTTTCCAAGAATAAATCCCAAGTGTATTTCAAATTCGTTAGGTAGGGAAAAAATTTTGTTTTATAAAGATTTTGATAAAGCAAAGACTCCAGGATACCAAAAAATTTTGTTCTTAAGGTAAAAATTAAGCTTTGTTTCAACAACATCCACTTTCATCATCATTATCCCTTGGCTATTTCATAGCCCATAACCTGCAGATTAGTTTGTAACACAAACTCATACATTTCTATGCATTATCATCATGTAATTGCATACAACCATAATTTTGATTCGGTATCCACGTATCAACAACTTAACATCAAAGTTTTCAAGTTAGAAATAGATTTCATAATATCCCATAATTCAATTAACGTTACCCATTCATAAAATTATCATTTACAAAATAGATTGCATCATATCCAACATCATTCTAATAGCATTTAAATCTTCATAGGATTCTCATTCACACAATATGTCGCATCATATCCATCATTATCCATAACAATTATACATTCATAGAATTTACATTCACATAGTAGATCGCATCATATCCATCATCATCAATAATATTTAAACATTTATAAAATTTACATTCTCACAATATATCGCATCATATCCATCATTGTCCAAATATATTTAAACATTCATAAAATGTATACGTCTAAAATTTCAAGTGTATCATTTAATAGTTTCACTTATGAATAGAAAATAAAAGTGTGTAGGCCTCAGGTAATCCTGGTTGTCTAAGTCAAAAGGTGGTGTTACATACACCCCACCTTCGAGAAACATATTCTCGAGGTGGTCAAAAAAGTGAGGGATAGTCTCATCGTAGTGTCTCAATGTCTTCCCAAGTAGCATACCCTGGACTATACTTGTCCCATTGGACCTTAACTTGGTCTACTAGATGGTTCCTGAGTTGTCGAACTCTACGGTCCAATATGCGTAACTGTTCTACCATGATATTTCCCACATCCGATACCTACAATTCCTTCCAATTTGGTTTATGTGATTCATCAGCAACATAATGACGTAAAACAGATACATGAAAAATATCATGAGTTTTATGTAGGTGGGGTGGCAGTACGAGACGATAGGAAACGGGTCCAATTTTCTCTTGGATTCTAAATGGTCCTATAAATCGAGGTGACAACTTTGTCCCCTTCCCAAACCAAAAGGTACTCTTATTAGGCCTGATACAAATGAAAACCTGGTCTCCCACTTTATAACTTCGGTCAGTCCTGTGTGCATCTGCATAACTTTTTTCCTATCCTGTGCTTCCTTTAGTCTCTGCCTAATCTGAATCACCTGTTCCTCCATCTCTTGAATTAATTCTAGCCCAATTGTTACTCGGTCTTCTAATATTTCCCAACTCAATGGTGTTCTGCATGGCCTTCCATACAGAGCTTCGTAGGGTGGAATTCCGATGGAGCTATGAAAACTATTATTGTAGGCAAACTCTACCAAAGGTAGGTACTTCTCCCAATGGGTTTTATTATCTATGACATACATCCTAAGCAGGTCTTCCATGACCTGATTTACTCTCTCAGTTTTCCCATCTATTTTAGGATGATAAGTTGTGCTTAAGTTCAACTAATTCCCCAACGCTGACTGCAAACTTGTCCAAAACCTAGAAGTGAATTTGGAGTCCCTATCTGAAATGATCTTCTTAGGTATCCCATGCAAACAAATTACCTCACTTGAAAATACACGTGCCACATCAGTGACATCGTAAGTGTCTCTAAATGGAATAAAATGAGCACTCTTGGTTAACTTATCAACTATCACAAGAATGGCATTGTGTCTATGAGATGTGAGTGGCAACCCCACAACAAAATCCATAGAGATGACTTCCCACTTGGACATAGGAACATCATGTGGTTGTAGGAGGCCTGTCAAGTGATGGTGGTCAGCTTTCACTTGTTGACACTCTAGGCACTTGGCAACGAAATGGACTACATCATGCTTCATGCCTACCTAGAAGAAAAGCTTCCTCATGTCTGCGCACATATTCTTCACACCCGGATGCGCACAATAAAATTCTCTATGGGCTTCCATCAGTATGATGCTTCGAATATCCCCATCTTCAGGGATGTACATCCTTCCCCGGTGTCTCAATAGTTTGTCTGCTTCCAAACTATATCCCTCATACTTTGGATCTAATTTCCTCCCACTATGGAGGTTTGAAGTAACCTTTAAATACCAACTGTCTCCTTGGAGTTGTGTCAACACCCGTTCCCTCAGGTTGACTTTTAAGGGTACCAAGGAGAAGACACGTGGTCTCCTACTCAAGGCATCTGCGACCACATTTCCCTTTCCCTTGATGTATGAAATACCAAAATCGTACTCACTCATAAACTCACTCCATATTCTTTGCCTAGAATTCAGATCCCTTTGAGTGAAGATATGTTTTAAAATTTGATGGTATGTTTTGAGCTCAAAGTTTCGCCCCACAAGATAGTTCCTCCAAAGTTTCAGAGCTAGCATTACAGCTGCCAACTCTAAATCATGAGTCACATATATCTCTTCATGTTTCTTCAACTTCCTTGACGCATAAGCTATCACTCCTCCATCCTGCAGTAGCACGGCCCCCAACCCTTGCTTTAAGGCATTCATGTAGACTATGAAGTCCTTTTCCATATCTGTAACTCATAAAATTGGCGCACTAGTTACTAACCTCTTAAGCTCAATGAATGTACTATCACATTCTTCAATCCATTCATACCTGACCCCCTTGCACTGCAAAGTGCTGATGGGTTTCGCTATTTTTTAGAATCCTTCCACAAATATCCGATAATAACCTGCTAGCCCCATAAAGCTTCTCACCTTATGGGCATTTTTCGGCACTGGACACTCCATAATGGCCTTTACCTTTTCTAGGTCCACAGAGATTTCTTCACTGGAAATAATATGACCTAAATAGTGGATTTCTCTCTGGAAGAAGGAACACTTCGACAACTTCCCATACAATTTTTTCTCTCTAAGGCAGGACAACACCACTCGCAAGTGTTCCTCATGTTCTCTTTTATTCTTAGAATAGATGAGGATATCATCTAGAAAGACTTGTACAAAGCGATCTAAGTACTTCCAGAATACGTCATTCATGAAGCTCATGAATACTGTTGGTGCATTGGTCAATCCAAAAGGTACTACAACAAACTCGTAATGCCCAAACCGAGTTCGAAAGGCAGTTTTGGGGATATCACCTTCCTTAATCCTTAACTGGTGATACCCTGATTGTAAATCAATCTTTGAGAATACCGTCGCTCCTTTCATCTGATCAAAGAGGTCATCTATTTGCAGCATTGGGCACCTATTTTTCACTGTAGCATGGTTCAAGGCCCTGTAATCTATACACGGTCGTAAGGAACCATCCTTCTTCTTCACAAAAATTACTGGTGCACCCCAAGGTGAGACACTGATCCTTAATAGCCCTAAGTCCAATAACTCTTTCAACTGCATTTGCAACTCACAAAGTTATGGCACTATCATCCGATACGGAGTCTTGGAAATTGGTTCTGCACCAGGTTTTAGCTCAATAGTAAAATCAAGCTCCCTCTCAGGAGGTAACCCTGGTAAATCGTTCAGAAAAACATCCTTAAATTCTGACAATATTGGATACTGATCTAATGAGGGTCCCTTCCTTTCATTCACTGCTTCCACTACATATAGTCAACACCCTTGCCTCAAGAATCACTTAACCTTCATAGTTGAGATAAAGCGTAGTGACATTTTTCTCTGTACACCCTGCATCTCTACTGGTCTTCCTTCATCATCGACACAAAGCACCCTTTTTGTGAAACAATCTACCAAAGCTCGATGAGATTCTAACCAATCCATTCCAATGATTAGGTCATACACCCCAAGAGCAGTGGCATATACCTTCAATCTGGTAGTACACACTCCCAGATCTACTATACAATTGTCAATGCTAGGTCCTACCACTTGTTTTTCCCCCGAAGCCATCTTGACTTGTTTAAAGTCATCGCGCTCGTAGGATGCCAACCCACTCTTTTCTAATGCAGATGGTGAAATGAAACTATCTGTAGCACCAGAATCAAATAAAATCTTAACATTGATATGATTTAGCATACCTGATGACTCCACCACCGTGGATTGATGTTCTGCCTAGCGATTATTAACCGCCGCGTAAATCTGGTGGCTGCTACTGGCTCTTCCCATCAGGGCCTTTCCTTCTCTATGCACGAATCTTGATTGTAACTCTGGGCAGTCACGCTGGTAATGGGGTCCTCCGCACCCCCAACAAGTAACACAGGATTGAACCTGCGCATTGTTCTGCAACTGTCTCTGAAATGAGTTCCTTCCCCTGGAACCCCTGCCCCTACTAGTTGCTCCCTGAGATGGTCATGGACCTGCCTGTGTCGTTGGTGATGAACGATATGTTGCACTCGTTGCCATTGAAATCCCTATGGCTACTGTCCTTGGTGCGACTCCATTACCATATGGAGGTGGCATTGAGCCCCCTACCCTGGGAAATGTCCTAGGGGCCTTCCCCATGAATCCAGGATGATGCGGAAAGGTCGGTCTCGTACCTCCGGTTAAGTTCATGTGTTCCTCTGCATAACGTGCATTTTCCATAGCTTCTGCTACCGAAGACGGTTTCCACATCTACACCATAGCCCTTATCTTAGGGTTTAACCCATAGATAAATCATTTTGCATGTCGTTGGTCATTATCCATATATGAAACATATTTGACCAATTCCATAAACCTGATCTCATATTCTTCTACGGTTTTGTTTCCCTGTACTAAGGCATGAAACGCTCCTACCTATTGTTGTTCATAGTAAGCTGGCAAATATTTCCTTCGGAACCTCTCCTTGAAAAGTTCCCAAGATATGGTGTCCGGGGTAAAATGCAGTTGCCTTTCCAAGTTGCCCCACCAGTTCAAGGCACTATCTCTCAACTGAAAAATTGCTATCTTTTCCTTTGAAGTGGACACATAGTCTCTTAGGGAAAAACACATTGTCATGTCTTCCAACCACGCCTCGGCACGTTCACTGGCACGACCCCCAGAAAACTCTAAAAGTTTGATCTTCTGTAGTTATCTAGTGATGTCTTCGGGTGGAGGTCCTCCCCCTAAATCACTCGACATTTATGTATTACCCGTTCCAGATGGTGGGGGCTCCACTTCGATCCCTGTTGGTTGATGCCCTTTTAAAGTCTCATTTATGGCCTCCAAAGAGTGTAGTATGAGAGCTAGTTCATGCGATGGTGGTGGCAGCGCTAGCGGTCCCTGCGACGATGCCCCTCTACCTCGATTCCCTCAAGTCCTAACCATTCTGTATGATTTAACCTGCATCAACCAAAGTTGTCCGGGTGATTTCAAGGACGTTTCATATTTGCGCAACTTAAACTAGAAAACAGGGTTAGGCGTAAAAACAATTTTACTTGTATGTAAACAGACATTGCTCTCTTTAGGGGAGGTGGCTAGGTTAGGGTTAAGCGTCTAAGCTTGGTGTCACTGCCTAAGAAAACTACTGACTCTCTTGCCTGGTAGCTACGCTAGCTTTGCACCATACTCGCCAATTTCTCTAACTTTCTTGCCTAGTGCGCATGAATCCCTCCCCCGCTTATCTTGGTCTAAGTCCTTATACTTTGCGTTTAAAACTAATCAAGGTGATTTTCAACCTAAGGTGATTAACTCATTATTTTTAAACCTATAAAAGTTTAAACCTAAATTTAAATCTATAAAAAAAAATTATATAATTTAAATTAATTTAAAATATATAATTTTCAATTATATTTAAAATGTAATTTTAAAATATCTCTACCATATCTCTTACATGTTATTTTTTTTATTTTATTTTTTATCTACTTAGAGATTTAAATTATTATTATATCTTAAACTAATTTAAATTATATTTAGATTTAAATATAACTGATTTTGAATTAATTAAATTTGAATTAAATTAAAAAAAAAAATTATATAAACATTTAAATTATGTACCTATATATTTAAACAATAATAAAAAAATAAAAAAATATATAAAATAAAATTTTAAAAATTACATAAAATTAAAACCAATTAAAAAAATTAAATTCCAAAGGCATCGTGGGTCATCGCATGAGGCCCATGTGCCCTTCTCTCCTGGTATTAATTCCCAAACCCTATACCTAACATTAGCACACTCCCTACCTACTCTGTCACCTCTCCCTTTTGCAACAGCAGCCAAGGTTTTCTTCTCCCTAACTCTGCAATGGCTTGCTCAACCAAATCCAACTGCTCCTCCTTGGTGGCTTTGGCATTTGATACTACAAACCCTTCTCGCGGGCTCCTCCTCCATGGCTTTGGCACCGGGATTGTAGCACTAGTACTAAAATAATACCCTGCCATGGTACAGATGCGAGTTCGATTCTGGGTAGTTTTCGTGGTGGACTGTTGGACCATATTGGTTGTCATTAGATGGATTCATGAGGATTTTGAGCACGTTCGGTCGCAAGTTCAATCCATTATAACTGCAGGTTTTGTGGCGCGATGGTAATAGCGGGTTTGTCCAGCATTTGGGAGGTCACAGGTTCTTTCTATTACATCAGTTACTATATTTTTTTTTTGTTTAAAGTCGTTGTGTAGCATGTCGGCTACTTGGCGCTCGTATTGGGGCTTGGCGCTTGTGCACTATCTCTATCTTAACTTGTGACGAAGTGAGCCCAAGGATACACACTTGTGTTAGCGTTGGCGTTGGTTTGGTGTTGTGGTTTGTATTGTGTTATGTATGGCAGGTGTGTTAGCTTGTGTAAAGGCATGCGGGCTCTTCCCTTGGCCTGCGGCCTCCTCCCTTGGTCTGTGATAGAGCTATCCCAAAGCGTTGGCTGGGTCATTGGTCGTGGGTTCCATTCTCATGAACCCCAAAACATATTTTCTCTCTTCTTCTTTTTTCGTTGTGACTGAATTGGTATTCCACAGAAGGTAGAATGTTGGGTTCAGTTTTCTTGGTTATAATCAATGTTATCACAGGTCATGATCTAATGGTACATATCCTATATGTTTGCATATCCTTCTTGTTTGCTTGATAGAAGAATACACCGCCATGTTTTATCTACCCCTAACGACACAAAACCAATTTCATGAGGCTCATGTGCTTGCGAGAAGAGAGACCTATGTTCTCTTCGTTTTGCCTCTCCATGCAAAACAAATCGTGATGCTTGGTCCTGTGTGTTGTATGTTGGATGCGTAGAGCACACTAAGGTCCCTAGTGGGATTGGCGCTTGGGCGCTTGTACTTTGACTTGCATGTGTTTTGTGTTGACCCTTGGTTTGTGTATGCAGCTCGCATGGAGCGGGTGGATATAGATAGCATGGAGAGGAATCTTAGGCCTTCGCGCCTTCTTTAGGTTAGGGTTTGTAGGTTCCTTTTTTTTTTTTTTTGCCTCTTTTACAAGTGAGGTTTCTTATAGGTTTGAAGCATTTTGATCCATGGATTCTCTGCTTGAGGTGAATAGTTTTTGGTTACTATGACATAGGGAAGCCATGGCTCGCACCCTAGACCATGACTAAGTAATCACGGTCTGCGTGCAAAAGAAAAAAAAAACACTTGCACTATGTCTTAGATATGGAGGCGTAGCTCCTTGGTGGCTTATACACAACTATGAGTTTGGTGACAATGCAGTCTTTGGCATAAGTGTTGAGCTTGGTCAACGGTTTTCTTTTCTTGAGGTTCAGCCTACGTGTTTTTGAGTATAATCATAAGCGGTTCTGGTGGTAGCGTCGACCCTCATGGCGCACAATGTTGGGGCTCCTTCATGGGCATTGCTTTGGTCTTGGCTTAGCTTGGGCTCAGTCGAAGGCATGGGTATGCATGTAAAGGGATAACCCCTAATAAGATGGCTATGCAAATCAATGTAACTCAGATTTTAGAGGAGTTTATATGACCATTTAATTATATATATTTTATTTTATTTTTTTACATATTTTATGTCAGCAAATTTTTTTTATGTGTTTCCACATGATTTTTTATTTCATTTGTAAAGATGTATCATATGGGTTTATAAACTGGTATAAAAAATTTTGATTTTCCAACTCAGAATGGGTAATATAGATAGATAGGGGTCTTCTTGGGTTTTTGGGTAATATTTTCATAGGAGAAAAGGGGATGAGGTGGGTAGGTAGGCCCAGATTTTAAACTAAAGCTATGATACCATGTGTAAGGTCTTTGTCCCCACAGAGCCTTATAAAATACAAGCTAAAATTTAAGAATGAAGAAATTATATCCTGTACAATTCAATCATCAACATATAATCATTTATTATTCAACATAAATTAAATTAATTAATAGCATGAAGGTAAATTTAATTAAAAACCACATAACACATCAAATTCATGAAATTCATACCTCTGTCTAATGCTAATTCCCCAATCTCTGGTTGGCCTCTCTGCTGCTCTGCCCGAACTCTGCCCAAAACTAAATCTTTCCTCCCTACCAGCTAGGAACAGAGCCTATCTGGTTCCCTAGCTCCAGGATTCTATGAGGATTCCTAGCCCCTGAGACCAAAACTCCCAGCAACTTGGTGCACTCCTGTAATAGTCCACCCCAAAACTCCAAAACCAGAAAATACCAGCCAAGAAATATAGTCTCTCTAATCTCCAATATGCTTCCTCTCCCTAAATTTCCAAAAGTCCCTTTTTTCTGAATGCCTCTCCCTTTCCTATACTCCTCCATTCACTGCCTCCTACCCTCCTTTAATTCCACCCACCTTATCCCTCCATTTAATACCTTATCCATCCATTCATTGCTTCATCCCCTTGCATACGTAAAGTTTTATAATAATGATTTAAAAGTTATTAAGCATTTAATTATTTACCCTAAACATTAAATGTGTTAATCAAATTAACTAATTAATCAACATATATTAAACAATAAGTAATTAATTAATTAATATTATTAATAAATAATCATTATTTAACTAATACAATTTAGGACAATTAATTATTTAGTTAATTATACTTGGTAAATTTTAAGCAATCATTTAGCTAGGGTTGTTACAGGAAGCATCTGATAAACCTCGCAGGGTCACTGAGACAGAGAGAGTCTCTATAAGAGATGTCGTAAACTCCCTAGTGATATCATGGCTTGGCATGGGGGTGCAAAGAGTGCTAAGAATGAATGCCTCTGAGCCTATGGTTGGGTGGAAATGCACACACCCAAAGCCAGTTAGTTGGATAAAACTTGTAATAGATAAGTATTCTCATACCCTGTGAAATTGAGTTGTAATTATGTAATGAAATGGGATATACTGTGAACGACCCAGGGATGTTTATGTTTGCTTAATGGTTATAATGTATCTCTTTATTCTTGTTTAGATTGTGTATTTAAGAAAGTATGGAATTGTCTGATTTGTACACGTAAATGCCTAAGCCATGTGGTGGCTTAAGTTAAAATAAGAGGACTATGAGTTCGTCGACCTTGGGCACAATTACCCTAAGCATCTGTGAGGACAGATTTTGTTAAGCTCAGGAGAGGTAGTGCAGATATGAACAGAATCTCTATAGAGCGGGAAGAGACTGAGAACTCCTCAAGTTATAAACTTGATAAAGGAGGGCAAGGGGTGTGCAAAAGACCCTTCTAAACATTAAGTTTAGGAGAAAGAGAGCAAAGCTATTAAGCCTTTCAAAGCTAACAAATCTCAGGGAGAGTAGCGAGGTTGAAGTATCGAAGGGGATGGTTCCTTTGTTTGGGAATACAAAAGGATGAAATCCATTCAGAAGAAGCCATGGTCCATTGTGACCATTGGATACGGGAAAGAGCGTGGGAGTTAACCCTTGGAGTCATTCGGACTTCGTGAGTTTAGAGAATTGAAAAATTTCGTCGTAAGGGAGGAAAAATCCTCAAAGTTCCAAAGTCTCGAAGTTAACTCTGAATATTAGATCTAAGGATGCTTGGGAAACATCCCAACCATCAAATCTAGGAAGTAGATGATAGTCAAGTTACTTGAACTATCGATGACTTAAGAATTTGACAGTGGAGATGGATATGATCCATTTAACAGGAGGAGATGCCTTCGCAGTCGTTAGATCGACTTAGATACTCACTGGAGTTACCAAATCTTAATCAATTGTTGGGAATCATTACAGAGTGCGAAGGTGCATTTAGCAGACCTTATTTTTCACGGCCCCCAATCAACCCACGTCATTGATATCCTTGGGAATGGAATATTAATGACTAGGATTAGACTAGAGTCGAGCGAGAACTTATCATATTGCGGAGGTTGCACCCCACAATTACTGTGAACCATCGATCGGTGGACACCTCGGTATTGGTCGGATCATGATCGTCGGACCTTGAACCATTGCGAGATGGATGGACATGATCCCCTTAGGAAATTTGTGGAGTAATTGATTCCTTCAGTATCATCATTCAAAGAGAATTGAAAAGCTCAGAAGAGATAACATTTTCAAGAGAAAAGGCAAGACCCAAGATAGTCGGGCTCACAAGTGGAATGAAGGCTAAGGCCTTTGAACATCTACAAAACTCTTCCAAGTCGAAAGAAATTAAAATATCAAGAGGAGGAGCAACAGTAGCCGTCAGATCGGTTATGGGGAGAAGCCTGGACCATTATATCAGCGTCCAGGGAAACAGAAGAGAAACGCTAAGAAGGAACAGATCTTAACCGTTGGATCTAAGTGCAAGGGGATGATAATCATCCAATCTAAGGTAAATTGCATGAGGGTTAACCTTTGTGTGCACAAGAGGATTGACTGGCCAAATTATTGAAGTCCTGAAGCAAGTTAGGACCGTTCATTGCCAAGAGGTACAGGTGGCACAAGATCCACAACCCCTGAGCGAGAGCTTGTGGTCAAGGAGAGTTTGAAATCGTCGAAGTAAATCATGATCGTTGGTTGTCAGGGGAGGTATGTGTCCATAAATCCAAGGCTCCGGGAAAAATCACTTCGAAGGTTTCAGTTGAGAGTTGAAACTCCTTAAACCCGAAGTCCGAAGTGAATCTAGATCATCAGATCCAGAGAGACACGTGGCGAAAAATCGTGAGCTTCAAGAGGGAGAAAATCTTGAGAGTTCAGATTTTTGAACCCCTGAAATTCAAAGTGAATTTCATCTGTCTGATTCAGAGGGACACACAGTAGAATTCTGCGCACTTCGAAGGAAGGAGAAAGTGGAGGTTTGAGAACTCTGAAGACCCAAAGTAAACGTCAATCGTCGAATCCAGAGGATAGGTGGCGTAATTCTATGAACTCTGGGTAAAGAGTCTAATTAGGTCATGGTCGTTCATCGCCAGGAGGGTTATGTGTCGATAGATCAAAATCTCCAAGTGAATGCACTTTGAAAGAAATGAGAGCGTAGAACTTTGAAACTTCTTAAGCCCGAAGAGTCGAAGAGCCACAGGGACAAAGTGGATCATGTTTGTTGGCCAATAGGAGACACATGTCATTAGACTAGATAACACTTCGAGAGTTTCAGTTGAGAGTTGAAACTCCCGAAACCCAGAGAGTCGGAGACCTGAAGTGAATCTGGACCATAGATCCAGAAGGGCATGTGGCAACAGATCGTGGATTCCGGGTGGAAGCACTCTAGGAGAATGCAAAGGAGAAGAGTTTGAAAGTGTATAAGTTCCAAAGAAGAATCTTGATTGTTGATCGGGAAGGGAGCTGAAGAGCATAGATCTTGTCTTGGTTGAAAAGTGTCGAAGTCTCAAAGAGGACCAGTGGTAGCCTACCGCACTCCTCGGAGCATGATCACTCTCACCAGGACCTTCTTTCCTATCGGCCCGAAGAACGTCAAGGTTCTTCTGATCCCCTATCGGGAATCCTGCATACCCACAGTAACTCCTCTCCGCGATCCTCCCTCTCTCAACTTATTGGAGGATCGGAACTCGCGGCCTCGCAAGTTCAACAGTCATGTGTTATCTCTTCGGACCCCCGAGACCCGAGATGTTGGTCAATCGCTGACTTTCCCTTCGCCTTATCAGGATTTTGGATCTTTCGCGGCTTCGCACCTCATGACACCGAACAATTGGATTTTCAACCTTTGATACGTGATATGCCAAAATGCTGAAACTCGCGATATCGTGCTCTCGCGACTTCGCTACTCGCGGGGTTGAATCCTTTCCTCGTCGACTCTCGATATCCGAGACGTCGAACCTCCGATGGTCTATGCCACCTATCCTCCACTATCTTCTGGGGCCCACCTTACTTACGTAGCTGCCAGAATATCACTTCTCGCTAGATCGCGACTTCCATTGCACAGATTTGGAGACTCGCCTCGCGAACTCCCGATATGTCGATCCACGAGTAGAACCAACACTCCTCGTGCACCCGATCGACGGCTCTAACGGCTCCTGAGATTTGAACCTTTTCTCCATGCTTACACTGCAAACTTCCTGCAACTCCAAGAAATCCAACAACCCACTGACCTTCACAAAATATCCTTGGAGAAATTTGACCGTCCGTCCTTTCCAGTTGAACTCCACGAAATGATGAGGTGCTCTTCCGCAGAACTCGCCACCCTGCGCACAAACCTACAAATTTCCCTGCAAGCCTTCCAAGCATGACTTATATATATCCTCCTTCGATGAACTCGAAGTTCTATCCTTTCTGAGCTTCTCTCACAACTTTCAAATCTCCCAGGAAGAAACTCTTGCACGCACTCTTTGCGGAAAATCTTCAACAACCCCTAAGTGTTGAAGCTTCGACTCTGCGCACACCTGCAGTAGTAGTCTCAATTATCTTTGCTCAGAATCGCAACTCTGAGTCTTTGTCTAGCCTATGCACGCCTTGCACGGCTCCAGTGCCAAATCTGCACTTCTGAGATGAGTGAGGACAAAAGCTAACTCTAAGTGAACCCTGCAGTCACGCACTCCTTGCGGACAAATTCAACTGCACTCCTTGCAGGAATTCTCTGGCTCACTTAGAGAAACAATTGAAACTCATTCACTCGTCTTCTCAGACCTCAATTCATTCATGAAATAACATACACAGCATATAAAAGCAAATGTATGACAGGAAGCAAATACTCATGAGCCTAACATCAATACACAGAGAATAGACACATAACCATGAAATTGAATCAAAGCTTTCTTCTATTAATTCAATATCTGTACATGGATGTTCTCTACACAGTTCGTTGCTTTCTCTTATGCTTTCCTGTTCAATAATGTTACAATGTACAAAGGAGGGTGTCTATATTTCATTCTCCGTCTCGAATTCTAAGCTATCAAATCTAGAATTAAATATTCTATCTACTTTACATTAAATCTATTAAATGCCTCATCTACCTAAGGACGAGAGCTATCCGCTCAAGGTCCATTACAATATACAAGGTGCACTTCATTAACTCTACACATTAATGTTTGGCGCAACAATATCAAGGTGTTTCAAAATTTGTGCTGGCGCTGTCCAGTTGTCTTCCGCTCCACACCGGCTCGCTTGATGAGTAGTCGATGCTCCTGCATCATACTCCCTGGCTTGAAAAAATTCATGGACTCCTGTCCATGAGCTCCTGCACGATCTGTCCATGCTTCTGTATCACTTCTTCCGTCTCCCAGCTGGCATCCTCCACTGGGTGGTTCTTCCATTTGACCAGATACTCAAAATATTGTTTTCGCCTGGTCTTTCTACCCACTCGCTTGTCCAGTATGCACTCCATCTGTGGCTTTTATGCAACTAGCAATTGTTTCATCCACTGGATCACTGGTTCCTCAGTTCCAGCTTCTGCTTCTCCATCCCTGTATGGGTATAAATCCAAAATATTAAATATCGGATATATCCCGATGCCCTCCGACAACTCAATCTCATAAGCGTTCTCTCTGAACTTCTTCAGGACTCTGCATGGCCCGATTTTCTTCATCTTCAGTTTGTTGTATGTTCCCCTTGGGAACCTTTCCTTCCTCAAATGTGCCAAAACAAGATCACCAACTTCAAACTAAAGTTGTCTCCGATGTTGATCTGCTCTGTGCTTGTATTCCTGGCTTGAATCAATCAGTCACTGCTTCACCTTGTCGTGAAGTTCTTCCATCGCTTCAACGAACTCCTCTGCACTAGCGCTGCTAGTAGCAATCTGTCCTGACTCCTTGAGTCCAGAAACTCCTCTCGGTTTCCTGTCGTATACAATCTCAAACAGACTTTTCCCTGTACTCTTGTTCACAGAGTCATTGTAAGCAAACTCTGCCTCTGGCAATACATTATCCCAGCTACTATGGTGCACTGTCACCAAGCTCCTCAACAAGTCTCCCAGACTTCTGTTGACCACCTCAGTCTGTTCGTCTGTCTGCGGATGGTAAGCTGAACTAAACGCCAAGTTAGTTCCTAGCTTCTTCCATAGCGTCCTCCAAAAATGACCTATGAATTTGGTGTCCCTGTCCGAAACAATACTTTTCGACAATCCATGGAGTCTAACAATCTCCTTGAAAAACAGATTTGCGATGTGTGTCGCATCACTAGTCTTCTGGCATGGGATAAAATGTGCCATCTTTGAAAACCTGTCTACCACCACAAAGATGGAATCAACACCTCTTTGCGTCCTTGGCAAACCTAATACAAAATCCATGCTTATTGCCTCCCATGGCCTCTCTGGTATGGGCAATGGCTAATAAAAACCTGCATTCTATTTTCTCCCCTTCGAATTCTGACAAATTCGACACCTGTCAAAAAACCTCTTGACATCTGCTCGCATGCCTAGACAAAAATACGATTCGCTCAACTTTGCGAATATTTTTTCATGGCCAAAATGTCCTGCCAAACTACCGCTATGTTTTTCTTTCAACAAGTTCTCCCTCATGGAGCAATTCGGAATACACAGTTGATTGCCTCTGAACAGCAATCCTTCCTGGATCATATAATCTATCTAAGGACTCCTATCTCTGAGAACTGGATTCTCAGCTACTTCATATGCTTATCCAAAGTCTGCATCTCCTGCATACATATCCCTGAGATTTTCAAAACCCAATGTTTTGACTTGGAACTCCTGCAACAATAAACATTTCCTGCTCAAAGCATCAGCCGCTTTGTTAGCAGTACCCGAAATGTGTTTAATTACAAATGTAAAATTCTGCATATACTCTACCCATTTTGCATGTTTCTGATTCAACTTCTCTTGTTGACTCACAAACAGCAATGCATGATTATCACTATACAGTACAAATTCCTTCGGGATCAATTAATGCCTCCACTTCTTCAGCGCCTGTATGATAGCATAAAATTCTTTATCATATGTGGAGTATTTCAGTTTTTCTTCATCCAACTTCTCGCTGAAATATGCCACTGATCTGTCTTCCTGACTCAAGACCGCTCCTATGGCATATCCACTTGCATCACATTTCACTTGAAATGTCTTCTGAAAATCTGGCAACACCAACACTGGTTGCTCTGTGATCTTTCGCTTCAACAGATTGAAGCTCTTCTCAGCCTCGGTTATCCAATGAAAAACCTTATGCCGCTTCTTCACTGTTTCCATCATCGCTGCACTAATTCCACTGAAATTCCTGATGAATTTTCGGTAGAAACTAGCCAAACCATGGAAACTCCTCACCTCAAAAACATTTCTCGGTGATGGCCAATTCTTGATCACTTCCACCTTACTCGGATCCATTTTCAACTCATTCGCCAAAATCACAAAACCCAAATAAATGAGCTCTGTCTTCATGAATGAGGACTTTTTCATATTGATCAACAGCTTCTCCTGCTATATCTTTTTCATCACAATGGCCAAATGCCTCAAATGTTCAGCCTTTGTTTTACTGAAGACCAGTATATCATCCAGATATACGACAACAAATTTCCCGATGAATTCCCTCAGGACTTCATTCATCAGCCTCATAAATGTACTCGATGCATTTGTCAAACCAAACGGCATGACCAGCCATTCATACAACCCTTCGTTTGTCTTGAAGGTTGTCTTCCATTCATCACCTTCCCTCATGCGAATCTGATGATATCTTCTCTTCAAATCTATCTTCGAAAAATAATTTGCCCCACTCAGGAAATCCATCAGATCATCCATTCTCAGCAGTGGAAACCTGTACCTGATGGTTATTTTGTTGATCGCTCTTGAATCAATACACATTCTCCAACCTCCATCCTTCTTTGGACTTAGCACTGTTGGAATGGCACATGGACTCAAGATTTCCCTGACCAGTCCTTTGTCCAACAAATCTTGTACCTGGTTCTTGAACTCCTCATTCTCCTGTGGTGTCAATCTATACACAGCTTTATTCGGCAAAATGGCTCCTGGTATGAGGTCTATATCGTGACTCACACTTCTCATCAGTGGCAATGAATGAGGTAATTCGTCCATGATGATGTCAGCAAACTCTTCCAGCAGTTCCTGAATCTCATCTGGTAGATCATCCACTCTTATGCTAGTCAGAATAATCTTCGGCTTCCTGACCACAAAGAATTGTGGATCTTCTTTCTTCTCCATCTCTGTGAGAAGCTCCTTCCCACTCATGAGAAGTATTGTGTTGCTTACTTCCGGCTTCACCTCCTTA
The DNA here is from genome assembly GCA_009831015.1 of Picea engelmannii. NCBI lineage: Eukaryota > Viridiplantae > Streptophyta > Pinopsida > Pinales > Pinaceae > Picea > Picea engelmannii. Next base: position 568,599 of record ML776678.1, on the reverse strand, counting down.
TCTTTTATCGAAAGCAACGTATGTGACCTCCCATCCTTCTCCAGGGTATATGTGTTCATCCTCCCATCATGAACCACATTTCTGTCATATTGCCATGGTCTACCCAGCAATAAATCACATACATCCATGGGAATAACATCACACAAAATCTTATCTTTATATCCACTTATCTTGAATCCAACTAAACATTGTTTAGTGACACTCACATGATGTCCCTTCTGTAGCCATGAAACTTTGTATGGACTCAGGTGATCAGTTGTCTCCAGCTCCAGCTTTTCCACCATCTCGATTGAAACGAGATTATCAGTGCTACCACTGTCCACAATAACCTTGCATTTCATGTCCTTGGTCTTGCATGTGGTTCTGAAAAGTCTGGTCCTCTGAGTTGTGTCCTCCACCTCCTTCTCGGGTGTTAAGAGAACTTTGTGCACCGTCAATGACCTCCTGCTTCTGGTACCATCACCATTCTCAACATCACGCCTCTGCGCCTCAGTGATGTGAGCTTCCCCACTATCCTTATTCTTCTCTGGACACTCAAATGACTTATTTCCATTCTTCCCACATGTAAAGCATGTGATAACGCCACCTCGGCCTCTTCCTCTACCTCTGGTACGAGGAAAATCATTTGTGTCAACATAATCTCCTCGCTGATCATTATGTTGTCCTCTTTGTTCAACATGTGGCTGTCCTTGCTGTGAGGTTCCACCCCTCTCGATCCTACCTTGAGGTTTCTTCCATTCCTCCTTGGGTTTTTGGTATTTATCCTGGGCAACTGCCTTGCCTCTGGGCTGACTTCTGCCTCGCCCTCGCTGACCCTGCTTACGGCTCAGCTTCTCCTCAGCTTTCAGAGCCATCTGATAAGAATCTTCCACCATCCTAATGGTAACCATGCTTAACTCATCCTGAATGTCATATATCAGACCATTCAGATATATGGCAACCTTCTCATCATCACTCTCTCGATGACCGGCTCTAATGTTCAATTTGTAAAACTCCTCGGTGTATTCTGTCACCATCATCAGCTTCTGTCTCAGGTTTTGCATCCTCCTGAACAGTGTGATTTGATAGTCTCGTGGGATGAACTTCACCTTCATCTTCGCAATCATCCGATCCCAGCTTTTGATCTTTTGCTTGCCTTTGCAGCGTCTATCTGCTTGTAGCTCGTCCCACCACAATGTTTCATGTCCTTTCAACTTCGTGACAGCATGTTTGACTCTCTTATCCTCTTTGATATCCTCATAATCGAAGTAGGTATCAAGAGCTCTAATCCAGTCCAATAGCTCTTCTGCATCCAGGCTTCCTTCATAGACTGGAATTTCCATTTTGGTCTTGGAACTCATCCTGGAAATAGCTTTGATCAACCGCTCGGTTGATGCATCCTCTACTGTGACCTCTTCTTCATGTCCAGCTTCCTCTTCAAATTCGGAATCACTAAGATCCCCTGCACCATCTCCGCATCTTTGTGTTGTCCCGATCTCCTCGAGCCTTGCTCGGAGATCTCTCATCTGCCGCTCCATTTCTGGATTTCCTGCCGACCTACCTCTTCTTCACGAATCCCTGTACTCTGGACCAGGTGATTGTCTCTCCCTTCGGGGCGGCATGGTGAATTTTTATTCCTCCCTGTTACAGAAAACAAAGAGTCACTTCCTCTCTGATACCACTCTGGTAGCCTACCACACTCCTCAAAGCACGATCGCTCTCACCAGGACCTTCTTTCCTATTATCCCGAAGAATGTCAAGGTTCTTCTGATCCCCTATCGGGAATCCTGCATACCCACAGTAACTCCTCTCCACGATCCTCCCTCTCTCAACTTATCGGAGGATCGGAACTCACGGCCTCGCAAGTTCAACAGTCGTATGTTATCCCTTCGGACCCCCGAGACCCGAGATGTTGGTCAATCGCTAACTTTCCCTTTGCCTTATCAGGATTTTGGATCTTTCGCAGCTTCACACCTCGCGACACCAAACATTTGGATTTTCAACCTTCGATACGCGATATGCCGAAATGTCGAAACTCGCAATATCTTGCTCTCGCGACTTCGCTACTAGTGGGGTTGAATCCTTTCCTCATCGACTCCCGATATCCGAGACGCCGAACCTCCGATGGTCTATGCCACATGTCCTCCACTATCTTCTGGGGCCCACCTTACTTATGTAGCTGCCAGAATATCGTTTCTCGCTAGATCACAAATTCTGTTGCGCAGATTTGGAGTCTCGCCTCACGAACTCCCAATATGTCGATCCACGAGTAGAACCAACACTCCTCGTGCACCCGATCGACGGCTCCGGTGGCTCCTGAGATTTGAACCTTTTCTCCACGCTTACACTGCAACCTTCCTGCAACTCCAAGCAATCCAACAACCCACCAACCTTCATGAAATCTCCTTGGAGAAATTCGACCGTCCGTCCTTTCTAGTTGAACTCCACGAAATGATGAGGCGCTCTTCCACAAAACTTGCCACCCTACGCACAAACCTGCAAATTTCCCTGCAAGCCTTCCAAGCATGACTTATCTATATCCTCCTTCAACGAACTCGAAGGTCTATCCTTCCTAATATTCTCTCACAACTTTCAAATATCCCAAGAAGAAACTCTTGCACGCACTCTTTGCGGCAAATCTTCAACAACCCCTAAGTGTTGAAGCTTCGACTCTGTGCACACCTGCAGCAGTAGTCTCAATTCTCTTTGCTCGGAATCGTAACTCTGAGTCTTCGTCTAGCCTGCGCACGCCTTGCACGGCTCCGGTGCCAAATCTGCACTTCTGAGATGAGTGAGGACAAAAGCTAACTCTAAGTGAACCCTGCAGTCACGCACTCCTTGCGGACAAATTCAACTGCACTCCTTGTAGGAATTCTCCGGCTCACTTAGAGAAACAATTGAAACTCATTCACTCATCTTCTCAGACCTCAATTCATTCATGAAATCACATACACAGCATATAAAAGCAAATGTATGACAGGAAGAAAATACTCATGAGCCTAACATCAATACACAGAGAATAGACACATAACCATGAAATTGAATCAAAGCTTTCTTCTATTAATTCAATATCTGTACATGGATGTTCTCTACATAGTTCTCAACTTGCTCTTCTGCTTTCCTGTTCAATAATGTTACAATGTAAAAAGGAGGGTGTCTATATTCCGTTCTCCCTCTCGAATTCTAAGCTATCAAATCTAGAATTAAATATTCTATCTACTTTACATTAAATCTATTAAATGCCTCATCTACCTAAGGACGAGAGCTATCCGCTCAAGGTCCATTACAATATACAAGGTGCGCTTCATTAACTCTACACATTAATGTTTGGCGCAACAATATCAAGGTGTTTCAAAATTTGTGCCGGTGTTGTCCAGCTGTCTTCCGCTCCACACCGGCTCGCTTGATGAGTATTCGATGCTCCTGCATCAACCAGGGCCATTGATTTTTAGAGGACGTGTGGCAAACGATCTACCACTTCTGGAGAAATCACTCTGGAAGAAAGAGAGGGTATTGAACAAGAACTCCCAAAGGTCAAAGAGTCAGAGTTCATGTGAACCACCTGATTGAGAGGGACAGGAGTCAATAGATCTTCCACTCTGGGAGATAGCCACTACTGAGAAAACAAGGTTTGAGAGTTGAAAACTATGAATGTCGAAGTCTCGAAGAAAATCACATCCGTTGATTCAAAAAGGGGCAGATTTGATCCATCAGTTTAGGAGTACCATCAAGATCATGATATCAAAGGTCTCGTCGCATTGTGGGGATCGAAGGTGCATGAACTTTAAAATGTTGAGGGCGGGCTGCAATCCAGACCACAGTTTTGGAGAAAGAACACGTGGAGGCTCGGGATGAATTGCAGGGAGAAAATTAGTTTGGTTTCAAACCACCCTTGGTTGTGCCCACAATCGCGTGGTTACATGAAGTTATCGCCCAAGATCATATCAATAAAGGGGCTTATCATAAAAGGAGCTAGTGCCTAGACTCTGATATTTCACAGGTGCGAAAAGGAGGGTCGCGGGTACCTTTAGACCCACACCAGGAAACCAAAAGGTTTTATTTCTAATTACAAAATGATACCATCAAAGTCTCAGAGATTTTTTTGGCTCTAAAATCAGAGATCCTTGACCGGGAGGTTGGACTAGTTCCTCGACTTTCCAAGTTAGAAACCATGGATGGAGAATCTGTCCATTAATAAAAGTGAATATTTTTATGCCCTGTCGTGGGTGTTGTCATGGGTGTGTTACGCCAATCTTTGTGCGCCACAATACACCTTAAACCAACTTCCATTTACCAATCCTTTGATGGGTTGACCATGGAGAATTTCCAACTTTTTTGTGCAAACCTTGTTGATGTGCACAATCCTGAAGGGTCCTAACCAACACATGTACATATTAATAGGGTGCTTCTATAACTTGTTGTCATAGAGTAATACTAGTGATCCAAATTGTAGAGTCTTGTGTCAAATGTTACGATCATGTCAATATTTTTGTTGTTGTTTATCAACTATATGGTTGTAAATTCAAATCAGTTGATTACATTCTAACTCCAATAACTCATCCAACCGCCTTTGCAGTGATCAGTTATTTGACATTTTCATCACAATTGTTATCCTGAGACTTGGTACCACAAATTCTAATGGCATTATCATTTCCTTTCCATAGAATAACCTAAATGGAGTATGCTTGTTCAATCTCTTGTAAGTCATCATATATGACCATAATAATTTTGTAACCCTTTGGTCCTAATCATCGCGTTGCAAATTTCATACCTTTGTTAGCAAAGGCTCCAATATCTTATTGAATGCCTTCATGGTATTGTTGGCCTATGGATGATACAGCATGTTTTTCTCATAATGGATCATAAAATCTTGATTCAGCACAAAAATGGTGCCATTATAGAAGTGCACACCCTGATCACTCATTAGTATATTCAGGCATCCAAACCTAGTGATAATTTTCTCAAAAATAAATTGCATGACATTCTTCGTATTATAATCCTTCATCGGCATAGCTTCTTCCCATCTGGTCAAATATTCATTCATTGTGATGATATATCATGCACCATTTATGTGCATCAATGGATTGATCATCCCAACAAAGTCAATTTCCCACTTCTCAAATGGCTCTAGCACGGTGACCAAAAAGAGTGGTAGTTCATTTCATCTTGATGGTTTCCCGATTTGTTGGAAAACGTCGTAGAGCTTACGATAATCCTTATATTCTTCAAATGGTGGCAACCACCACAATCTAGTGCACAACACTTTTTGTGTCATTTCCTTCCCTGCATTATGTCCACCAGAAATGTCTTCATGCACCTCATAGAGTACCATTTCTCACTTGTGCTCCAACATGCATCTGCATAGGATCCTATTGACACCAAGTTTGTATAATTTCCCTCCAATCAACTAGTAATCAGTGCTCAAGGTCACCATTTGTTGGCATTGTGTCTATGTGTACTCCTCAAGTGTCTTTCATGTAGTGAGGTATGCTACAATTTATAGAAGTTTATCTGGCACCACTTCCACCCTAAATAGATGTGGGTCAGGTAGCTTATCATCCAGACTGCCTCCAACTTCCCCTGACTATATCCTTCAAAGATGATCGGGACAACAGTGAGTTTTTCATGTTTTACCACCACTTAAAACTCAAAATCTTGGAAGAGTAACAACCATTTTCATATCCTCCCTCCCAATACTAGATTATTCACCAAATATTTGAGCGTTGAATGACCTATGAAGAACTTGAAGGGAGTTCTAAGTAAGTAGTGTCTAAACTTTTACAATGCATAGACCATCGCCAGTCCTTCGCACTTTGTGGTTGTATAATTCCTTTTGAAATGTGACAAGTTTCTACTTTCAAAGTAGATTGGATGATCAATTTTATCTTCTCCTGGTTGCACAATCACTATGCCCAGCATGATGGATGATGCATCCACATGTACATGGAATATATTTTTCCAGTCTAGAAATATGAGGATTGGTGCAATAACTAGTTTCTCAGTAAGTTGATCCAATACCTCAGAGAATTATTGTGTCCATACATACTGTGTGTCCTTGCATAGTAGCTTCTCCAATGGTTCAGCAAATTTATCATAGTTCTGAACGAACCTTTGGTAATACCCTGAATGGCCCAAGGTTGTGCATATCTCTTTGACTAAGGTTGGAGCCAACACATCCACAATTGTTGCAATATTTTCCTAATCCACTAACAATCCTACCTTGAATATGATATGTCCTAATAGAGTCTCAAATGGTGTATATAAGATGCTTTTTTTAAGATTTAATGAGATCTATAACTACCTGCATTTGTCCAACATCAACCATAATACCTTCATATGCTCTTTTAGCAATCCAAACTGTGAACAATCATCTAAGTATATTTTCATAAATTTGTGCATGAAATATTTAAAAGTTGTGATGAAAATCCTTGAGAACATTGTAGGTGAATTATTTATACCAAATGGCATCATGGTGTATGCAAACAAGCACCACTCTATCACAAAATTTATCTTGGATATTTCCTTTACAATGTGCACTTGGTGGTAACCTAAAAATCCATCTGTGAAGGAATAGGATTCGTGGTGAAACCCCCCCCCCCTCTTTCTCTCTATCAGGGATAACATGACCTCCCGGTCTAGGATCGTTCAAGTCATCAAGTCGAATGACTTGTCAGGTTCCTCATGGAACCGATTTCAACATGGCACGGGCCCTTTTTCAAATCCTCGGCACCTATGATGTGGCACCTGCGGACACTCTCCTTAGCACTTTCATCTCTTGTGCCAATGAGCTCTAGCTCTTGAGGCTAGAATCCCTCGTTGATGTGACTACGAACTATGACTGTGGGTCCAAGTTCCTCCGTGACCCTGTGCTTCGGGACTTTCTCGAACTGCCTCCCCCTTCCCCTGATTTTCGAATCAGTAAATACTCATGGACCATATCTACGGTCCTCATTCCTTTCGCGATCAACAGCTACGATAGAATCACAAGTTCAAACTCCGTGAGTCTTCTCCTCTCCCAACTCCACTTCTTCCGATTTCGAATCAGTGATGCGTAGATCCCTTGCCATGTACCCTTCCATATCCAATGGCCTGGATTTGAAATCTCTCTTTGTGACTTCGCGAAGATCCTTGTTTTCTTCCACGAACCTTACGAAGTTCCTTCTCTCAAACCTCTCAATCTTCTGCCACCTATCTCATCCACAATGATGGATGATTTCTCTGTCTTTGGGACTTCGGAAAGTCCTCGACTCCTTTTCACACTTAGCGCGATTTAACCTTTTGAGACTTAGGTTGTTATCGAAGGCTTCCTGCACTCCTTGCAAAAATCTATTCAACTCTCCTATGACTTTTCTCGACTTGAAACCCTTCACGGTTCCAAGTTCCTCTATGAGTTTCTCGTTCCCTCCTAGCAACTTCTCTCCCTTCCTTCTGAGCTTATAAGGTAAACTCTCAACACCTTATGTGCACTCCTTGCACTTGGCTTAGTTCTTCAACGACTTCTCCCTCGGCCTTATGGAAAGGTTTAAGGCATCTCCTTTCCTTGTCGACACACTTCTTGCAAAGCCTTCCTTCGCTAGAATGTTCAGCAATTCTTGGATTCTTCAACACCTTCACTTGTGTTGTTCCTGTGAATGTTCACACAATCTCGATGCCCTCCTAGTATAGTATTCCATAGTGTTTAGTAACTCTGGGTTGTGCTTCTCTCCAAACAGTCTTTATTTTCAAGGGACTTAACCGCCTTGAAATTTCTCCCTGATTATGTAAATTAATCTGGTATGCCCTCCTGGAAACTTCTCTTCTGACTCCGCTGAGTTCAAACACGCACTCCTTACATCGACTAACAGAGTTTCCAATCTCTGGCGCGCACTCCTTGCACTTAGCCTAGAGAACCAGACTTAATTCAACACACTCACGGATAGGAAATAGTATCTCTATCCCTGCAGATGATTTCTAACATTCATCTACAATTCAAAGGCATGTAGAATACATTCATAGTACAGCATCCATTGAACAGAAATGTAAAACAGGAAAAACTATTGATTTATGTTAATGATGGAATGTCAAATTACAATGGTAGAGTCTGAGATGCAACTAAGTCTCGACCCTCTACATTTCTCCTTACAACCTATAATCGACCTATATATGGCCAACATTCAACCCCCTATCGTCTAACCTCTACTTTGCAATAATACAGAGATTTATACAAGAGGGGCTCAAATGAGCTTCCCTTGCAAGCTAACTAATGGTGTCAAATCACTATCCCTAATGCCTGTCGAACGGGAAAAATACAATGATGACAATTTCACTCCAAATCGGATGTAGATCCAGTTTGTTGTCAGTCTATTTATGGTGACCTTATCCCTAGCTTGTGCGGAGGCACAATTTTTCTCCTTCCAGCTTGCCTTTAATTAATGCCCAGATCTTATCTTGGATTCTCGAGGAAAAATGAGAGAGTGGCGCCTCTCCTTCCTTAAATACGCACTATGCGTGTTAATTAGCCAACGTTTGTTGAGATGGAGCGATTCTCCTGCATCATACTCCACAGTGGAAAAAATCATGAGCTCCTTCTCATGAGCTTTCCAACATGGCTGAAATCCACCTGGATCCCAAAATTTCTCCTAGAGTTGTCTTCCAGCTCCTCTGTTCCATTGCTTCTACATCATCCTCACTGCTTGTGCAGGTTTCCTTTCATCCATATTCCTCATTCTGATCGATTCTATTGTTTACCTTGACATCATCTCCCTTATCTCCTCGATCACCTCATCCAACTGCTCCCATGGATGGTTCTTCTGTTGCAGACTAGCTCACAGCACTCATTTCTTGTCGATGGGTGAATCAAACTGATTTCCCAAGACCTCTTCTTCCTTTGTGGCCTTAACTTGCCACTCAATTGTAGTCTCCATTTCTACAGGCTCCTCATCACTGGGCTTCTGCTCAGCTACCACTTCTCCTAAAAAAAATTCTCCTATCATTCCTCCGGTTGTTCCCATTTCAGCTTCCTCTAGTTGCTCCTCATGCTGGGGTAATCCTTCATCTGCTTCCAACTTATCCTGTTGGATGTCCATGCTTTGCACTACCACTCTCCTCTCAAGAGCTTCCAACTCTTCACATAGATCAGCAAATTCTATGTTTTACACTCCTTCTTTTTCTGTAGAATCCAGTGATGCAGTCATCTCATGTTCATCTTTCTAGCTAAAAACGTCGAGCGATTCTGTTGTATGCTCTTCTCCTTCCTTCGAGACAGACATCGGCATTTGTTCCTTCTCTTCCTTGACAATCTCTTCTTTCTATCTCTCTGTCACATCTGCAACATCTACACTAGCCTCTCCTCAGTCGCTTGGTAGGAATATCTCAACTCCTCAAATGATCAGAACATCCCTCTGATCCTCCTCCATCGTTGTGATGAAAGTTTCTAACTTGTCATCATCTTCATTCATGTGGCTCATAGTTCTTCATGAATCTCCATATGAGTGAGGTTTTTCTCCTTCCTCCTCTCTATCTATCAATGAACTCTCAGCTGAGATCGTCTCTTCTCCCTTGGCCACCTGGAAATCTGGGATGTCTCCTCTACCCACTTGGCAGTTTATGAGATCCACTTATCCCTGCTCATTGCCCACTTGGAAATATATGAGACTCTTTCCAGATCTCTTTCCCTTATGACCAAGGTTTTCAGCATGCCTCATCCACCTATTTAACATATGTTGATGCCTCCTAGCCAACAACTTCTGAATAGGCCATTTGGTTGTTCTCTTTAAAGGCCATTCGTACCTCCAGTGTACATTTGACGCATGTTGCATCTTGAATGCAAGCTTCTTCATTTGTGCTTGGATTTCACTGAGCTCCTTGTCCATATCCACCTTTCTCTTCTACGAGTGGACTTCTCCTCAACTATGCTTATGACTTTTAATGGCCATCTCACTCTGTTTACATCCCACCTGGTTATTTACCATCTATTACACGCCTTGCAATATCTCCAACAGAGCATCGCACTTAGCCTCCCTAGCTTACAGAAATCAATCCTGCATCCACTCCTTCATCTCCTTCTTTGCATGTTGTCTACAGGACAAATCAAGCTCTGATACCACTCTTGGTATTAGACTATATTGGTGTCTCCTTCTCTCCACTTGAGGGAAATCAAGCTCTGATACCACTCTTGGTGACAACCCCCCCCCCTTTCTCTTCGTCGGGGTTGAAACGACCTCCCGGTCTAGAATCGTTCAAGTCATCGAGTCAAATGACTCATCATATTCCTGATGGAACTAATTTCAACTTGACAGAGAACCTTTTTTAGTTCCTCAGAACCCGCGATGTGGCACCTGTGGACCCTCCCCTTGGTGCTTTCATCTCTTGTGCCAACGAGCACTAGAACTCGAGGATAGACTCCCTCATTGATGTGACCACTGACTATGATTGTGGGTCCAACTTCCTCCACAACCTTGCACTTCGAGACTTTCACGAACTACCTCCCCCTTCCCTCGATTTCTGAAGCAGTGAATACTCCTAGACCAGATCTATGGTCCTCGTTCCTTTCGCGATCAATGGTTGCAATCAAAACGTGAGTTCGGACCTTGCAAGTCTTCTCCTCTCCCAACTGTTCTTCTTTTGATTGTGAATCAATGATGCATTGATCCCTTGCCACATACCCTTCCAGATCCTATGGCCTAGATTTTAAATCTCTCGTCATGACTTCGTGAAGATCCTTGTTTGCTTCCATGAACCTTACGAAGTTCCTTCTCCCAAACCTCTCAATGTTCTACCACCTGTCTCCTCCACAATGATGGATGATTTCTCTGTCTTCGGGACTTCAGCAAGTCCTCAACTCCTTTGCACACTTAGCGTGATTTCACCTTTCGAGACTTAGGTTGTTCTCAAAGGCTTCCTGCACTCCTTGCAGAAATCTATGCAACTCTCATGCGACTTTTCTCGACTTGAAAAAATTCACGGTTCCAAGTTCCTCTACGAGTTTCTTGTGCCCTCCTGGAAACTTCTCGCCCTTCCTCTTGAGCTTATAAGGTGAACTCTCAACACCTTAGGTGCACTCCTTGCACTTGGCTCAGTTCTTTGATGGCTTATCCCTCAACCTTATGGAAAGGTTTAAGGCATCTCCTTTCCTTTGTTGACGCACTTCTTGCAAAGCCTTCCTTCACCAGAATGTTCAACAATTATGGGATTCTTCAACACCTTCAACTATTTTTTTCCTGCGAATTCTCACACAAGCTCGATGCCCTCCTGACAGAGTATTCCAGAGTGTTCAATAACTCTGGGTTGTGCTTGTGGAAACTTCTCGCCCTTCCTCTTGAGCTTATAAGGTGAACTCTCAACACCTTAGGTGCACTCCTTGCACTTGGCTCAGTTCTTTGATGGCTTATCCCTCAACCTTATGGAAAGGTTTAAGGCATCTCCTTTCCTTTGTTGACGCACTTCTTGCAAAGCCTTCCTTCACCAGAATGTTCAACAATTATGGGATTCTTCAACACCTTCAACTATTTTTTTCCTGCGAATTCTCACACAAGCTCGATGCCCTCCTGACAGAGTATTCCAGAGTGTTCAATAACTCTGGGTTGTGCTTCTCTCCACATAGTATTTATTTTCAAGGGACTTAACCGCCTTGAAATTTCTCCCTGAGTCTGTAAATTAATATGGTATGCCCTCTTGGCAGCTTCTCTTCTAACTCCGTTGAGTTCAGACATGAACTCCTTACATCGGATAACAAAGTTTCCAATCTCTGTCGCGCACTCCTTGCACTTATCCTAGAGAACCAAACTTAACTCAACACACTCATGGATAGGAAACAATATCTCTATCCATGCAAACGATTTCTAACATTCATCTACAATTCAAAGGCATGTAAAAGGCATTCATAACATAGCATCCATTGAACAGAAATGTAAAATAGGAAAAACTGTTGGTTTTTATTAATGATGGAATGTCAAATTACAATGGTAGAGTTCGAGTTGTAACTAGGTTTCAACCCTCTGCATTTCTCCTTACAACCTATAACCAACCTATCTATGGCCAACCTTCAACCCCTTATCGTCTAACCTCTACTTTGCAATAATACAGAGATTTATGCAATAGGGGCTCAAATGAGCTTCCCTCGCAAGCTAACTAATGGTGTCAAATCACCATCCCTAATGCATGTTGAAAGGGGAAAATACAATGATGACAATTTCGCTCCAAATCGGATGTAGATCCAATTTTCCGTCAGCCTATTTATGGCGACCTTATCCCTAGCTTGTGCGAAGGCACGATTTTTCTCCTTCCAACTTGCCTTCAATTAATGCTTGGATCTTATGTTGGATTCTCGAGGAAAAATGAGAGGGAGGTGCCTCTCCTTCCTTGAATGCACATTATGAGTGTTAATTAGCTGGTGCATGTTGATATGGATCGATGCTTCTGCATCACTTCGCAATCCCCCACATTCTCTAAGGCTTCATATATAAATGGAGTATGGAATGGATTGTGCACATAAGTTTCATTTAGGGTCCACAAATATACACAAATCCTTAGATCACCCATCTTCTTTGGTTGTACTACCATCAGGTTGATCCATTCTGATTCTTCCACCGAAATGGTGATGTATACATCTAGCATGTAGTCCAACTCCTTGTGCACCATTTTTTTATAATTTTGGTTCAACCGATAAGGTCACTTCTTGACTAGTTTGGCATCTAGTTTCAGCTAAACTGTCATTTTCCCTAAAGATCATGTAATATCCTTCATCTTAGAAAAACTTATTGGAAATAGGTCTTCATATTCTTTCAACAAATACACCACTTGCATCAATGTTTTTCGGTCATAATAATCACCAATTATAGCCATATTCAATGCCTCTTATGTGACAATGTTATGTGTTTCCACCTTTAATGGTTGTGTATAGTTTGGCGCAATACTACTGGAAGCCTTCCCCTGTACTACACATTCTCCCTCGGTTTCATTGATAAGTAAGTTCTGAAGATCCTCTTCCTACACATATTTTCTATCTACCTTCCAGCAACACATTGGTTGATTTAACTTCACCATTGGAATGTGATAGGTAAAAACTACCTTCTGTGCAGGGTACCTAGGTTGTTGATTGAATACAAAATTATTCATCCTTAATAAAATATCCCTCTATGCAGAGACCTCCTACATAAACTTTAATGTTGCATAGAATTGAGTGCTCACTTTTCCCCAGACCCTGGTCTTTCTTTTGGTATCCTCCTATATGTGCCATCCTTTGGGGACTGTAATGTATGCCAACCTAATTGAGGTCCATTACATGAAGAATTACACATAAATTAAAAAATTTATGCTAATTAATTTCATGTATCTTACCAGCTATGAATTACACACATATTTAACTATTTTATGATACCATTAATTAAATGCATCTACATCATGTTAAAATTGACATGAATGTAGTTTAAATAACTCAACGCAACAACATATAAATCCTTATTAAACAGAGAGTGAATACACAACCATTAAGATCATAAATATAACACGCAAAATAGATAAAACAGTTATATTTTAAATTGGTTGTGCAACCAACTATTTGGGATGGAAGTTCCACCCAACCATAGACTTGTTCCAATTCTCAATATAAATTCACCTCCTATATGAAGCTAGATATCCACAAAAGAGGGTGGTCTCTGACTGTCCACTCACAACTAAGAAAATCCCACAACCCATTGGCATTCTCCTACATCTATCCCTATTTTCCACCAGTTTTCTTCCTCTCGACCTACCCAACCCAAGGAATGTACCCCTTCACTGATCTTATTCCATCAAGTGTCCCATTCATTTATGAGGGTCTGTCTTGCATAGATAACCAGGAATATCACTACTGGGAAAATCAAGGGAGCTCACTGCTAGGAAAATAGAAGCAATCACTTGTTGTTACAGTGAAACTCACACAAGAGTTCACTTTTTAGTCTTGACAACTTGTCTCTTTAGTATTATACTCAAAATACACTCCATAATTTTCCCTCCATGGTTTCTTCAGCTCCAATGCTCATATTTTATGTTCTTTTCTTGTTTTTCATCCAAAACATGACTGTCCAAAAACTGCCCCCTTGGCCATATGAATTCCCTCTCCTTTGGATTTCTTGTTTGACTTACACTCTTCCCCAAAATAATTGTACTCGGTGCCATTCTCCCAATAACGATGGGATGTGATGTATTACACCCACCCTCTTACATGAACTTAATGATTAGGCTCTTCCACACTCAAACAGAAAATGGAATTTTAATACATAATCATAGTAAAATTCAGGAATGTGGGTTTGGATTAATACCCATGAATAATTTTCCCCTTAATCCCCTCTTAGACACTAATATACATTCCCTTCTCTTGTGGATCAATCATACCCCATCTCTATCCATATCCCTGACAGTTGGTATAACATTTTATTTATTAAAATTAGGAATACATTTCACATATACATCGCTTGGTCGTAACCACATTTCATATCTACATTATGCATTAATTAAACTAGGCATTATAGTGGGGACATTAAAGGGAGCATATCCATAGTGTGGGAAAACCAATGGACCCGTTGATATTGAGGAATATTCTTAGTTTTCTAGTGTCACTCATAGAACCAAATGTGTTCTTGAAGATTGTCAATCCCCTTATACCAACTTATTAGCTCAAAGTCATTCAGGGGCTGGAACCTGACTCTGATGCACTTTGCACTTACGCCCAATCATGTAAGTCTACATGGTGTCTCTCCCACCAACCCACATGTGTTCCTTTCAATACTACAATCATGGCCTAAATCTTATGGGTCTCAGGCACGCTTTCCTCCAATTGTGAAATAAATCCATCTATCGGGCCTATCTCATCAAACCTTGGTAGGTCACACTGCTTTGATCGAACCCATCGCACTACTTTGGTGATTCATGTGGATCTCCTTATCAACACTTCATACAGATTATTTTTTCATAGTGTCATTTCATCTTCTGAATCTATGTCATATGAGAAGACACTCCTCTAGCTCAACTCAACATCGGTTATTTGGTTCACATAATCCTCCTTGTGCCTAATGATGTTGTATATATTTTCAATGATCAAGATTTGTACATCCCCATTTACTAGTTCATTGTATTTGTCACTCTCAGCCAGATCTAGCAGAGAAATGACATGTAGGGTGTTCGTCTCAAATGACATCTACCTTTTTTTTAAATTCAATATGATATTGTTATAAAATTCTCACTGAATTCCAAGAAAATATGGATAGGGGTCTAAATTTTCCATGATCTTGATCACGTTGAAATTTGATTTTATTTTTAACCCATTAATGTTAACTTCAAATTTCTCCAACCTACCAATGGGATAAATTTTGTACTAATTTGCAAGCCTGAGTTTAATGGGAGACCAAACCATATTTCTTTTTCCCATCAATTCCCATGACTTATTTAGTAAAATGTTCATATCAGACCCCAAGTACAACATGAAACATTTCATCTAAAAAATTTCTAACTCCACTGTCATTTTAAATTATCGTCATGTGTGCTTCCTCCTACTCACATGTCGCATGTCCCATTCTGGTAGTGGGGAAAAAATAGAAGTTCCATTATGTCCTTCTTCGATCCATTTCATCAATATGTGTGTCAACTTCTTGGTAACAATAGGATCACCCAACACTTCAAGACAATAGAGCAAGAATTTACTTACTTGGTTTTTTGAGTTAGTGTCTAGGTAGGCATTGTGTCATGATTCATCGCATCCCAACTCTTTGCACACAGGGATCCCATTCATGCATCAAAACTCCTCACGTGAAAGTATCTCAGTGGTGCATCACAACTCCTTGTGCATAGGTATCTCAATCTCCTTTTTCTCGTCGCGCAGGAACTACTTGGGATGTGTATGTGTTTCTTTATTAATATTTCCCTTTAACTGTTGTATTGGGAACTCTCCTCTATGCAGGTTGGTTCCTTTTTGGATACCTCCTTGGGTTACTACCCATACATCATCTTCTTCTTTCAGCTTCTACTCTTCACGTGGCTCAGCATTCGCCATGTTACAACACCCCTTTTTCTCTTCCCACTTTTCCAACTCTAGGAAATCCTCTATGACATGGTCTATGTTATGGTAATATCCACACTGTGTGCGGGGCTTGGTACAAAACCATGTCAAGTGGCATGTCTTTCCATAGTTGAATTAGGTGGGTTTTTTTCCTCCTCCGACATATCATGTACCTCTTCCTATTCCATAGCCTCATCTCTATCCTCCCTAGTAGCCTCTGTGGTTGAAGTCTCTATTGTCTCCACCCTTATTCTCCTCTTATACCCTATAAGCATATACAGTATACTCCATCAAACGAAGTGACTATAAGTTGTTCACATCATGCCCCATGAATTTGCAGAACTCACAAAATGGGTTATGTGTAGTCTTCTGATACTTTTGTATCATTGGGAAACGGGGAGGTACATGGCCCCATTGTCTGTAAATCTAGCACCATTTCATTTGAGGACTAGTAGGAAATGGGTTTTATGTGCCAAAATCCATGAAATTTTTGGACGTAGGACAATCATTCCGATGGTGACCTTCTACA
Organism: Picea engelmannii; assembly: GCA_009831015.1. NCBI lineage: Eukaryota > Viridiplantae > Streptophyta > Pinopsida > Pinales > Pinaceae > Picea > Picea engelmannii. Next base: position 552,079 of record ML776678.1, on the reverse strand, counting down.
TCGCATATGGTACACCATATATTCTCACACACCACCTTGCCTTTTTCCATGTCTTTCAACTACATGGTGAGGTTTGCAAGTTGGGATTGCACCTACACCAACCCTGTTAATGTCTCGCCACATCTCGACAAATACTCCAAGTGCATTGAAATCTTTATGGATTCCGACCAAGTCACCATATTATACTACATGAGTGGGACCCTAATGTGTGGGAGGATTATAGCAATAAACCACTCTCTATGTTGGACATCCTAAATTTGAAAGGTCAACTTGTCCAATAGGACCTTGAACTGATGGTCATAGTCCCACACATTTTCTCCAACATGTTTCTTGATCTCGTTGATCTTGGTTATACACTTTAACTCAAACTTAGATTTCTAGAATTGTCTAATGAGATCTCTCTTTATCTCTATAAGGGACCTTGCATGTCCTGCTGGTGCAGTCACCTTATACTTCATATACCATGTCATAGTTTTATCTCTGGATGTAGTCTCTAACTACACAATCTTATACGCCTCATTAGTGACTCACTTCACATACCATATTGTTTCAAAACTGAACCAATGTTGTTTTGCATCATCTCTTCCCGTCCCATGAAACATGGGAAGATTGAGAGTCGAATCTTGGTTGGCCATATTTGAACTGGAACTTGATCTTCATTATTGGTTACCAATTTTTTTTTTCATCATTTCTTCCCATCCCATGAAATGTGGGAAACCAAAGGGTTGAATCCTTATTGGCTATATTTGAACTATAACTTGATCTTCCTGGTTGATTGCTACAAGTTACTACTAGTACTGACAACCTTTCTTGCGAAGTTTCACTGACTTCAGGTGTAATGTCCCCGCTATAATCCCTAGTTTAATTAATGCATAATGTATATATGATATGTGGTTATGGCCAAGTGATGTATATGCAAATTGTATTTTTTAGTTTTAACTAAATAAGAAGCGATGCCAACTGCTGGTGGACATGGAAAAATATGGGATTTGATTAATCCACAAGAGAGGGGAGGGTATAATAAAATGTCTAAGAGAGGGGTCCAAAGGGGGATTACCCATGTCTATCAATTTAACCCACTTCCTAAACTTACCATTGGTATATGAACCTTCTAATTTCTAATTTATTGTTCCCAAATCCAATCATTGAATACATGTAAGAGGGTGGGTGTAAGAAGTCACATCCCATGGTTATTGAGAGCATGAGGTGGAGTGAAATCAACTTTGGGAAGAAATTAAGTCAATCAAGCAAGCAAAGAGAGGAAATTTGTATGGGTAGAGGGGGTAGAAGGAGACAGTCGAGTTTTTGCAGGGAGAGTAGTTTTTACAAGAAAATTTTGGTGATAGAAATGGAGATCATAGTGTTGGAAATTGGAGGAAACAATGGTGGGAATGTTAGTATCTATTTGGAGATGTTAAAGACTGAAGAATCAAGTTTTTAGGCTTGCAGAAGAACCAATTTTTCAATCCTAGAGAGTGAAATCATGTGTGTGAGTTGCATTGGAGAAGCAAGCATGTTGTTGTTTTGTTTCTTGTTAGTATTCCAAGTAGTGAGTTTCTTTGAGTATTATAAGTAGTTATATTCATGGATACTTGTGCCAAAGAGACCCTGATTATTGTAGTAGGTAAGCTACATAATTAGTTAATAGAAAATTTTAATTTTTACTATAATTTCGCAAGTAATGGGACTCAGATGGGTTGGGGTATGTTACATATTGGCATCAAAGCTCAAGGTTCAACATAGATCTTGTATGGGCCCAAGCCCATGGGAATTTGATAGAAATCCGTTGTTGCATAATTTCACCTCTGATGGGTTTGGGGAAAATTGTGAAACTGGAATGAGATCCCCAAAATTTATGAGAAATTCAAGTTGAAATTTCCCTCGGGACCATCTAAGAGGTCTGAGTGTGTCAATATTCAGGTTGTGGAGTTAAATTCGACTTGGAATATGTAATACCCCTAGGATGAACCCTAGTCGTAATTATACATATAGGTTGGTAAGTCATGGTATCTTGGGCCATAGTGCCTTTGTATATGTATTTTGAGGTCGGAGTGCCTATGTGGGTTTTAGGCTAGAGACCCTGGATACTAAAAGGCCAGCGAGCCTATCTTTGTAATATGTAATCACACTCGATGTTATTAATAAAATGCATCATTGTTGCAAACCAACCAAACAAAAAGAGTATGAGGTGATAAACTCCATTAGAAAGGGAAACGGGGGCTAAGAGTCTAAGAAGAGGGGCTAAGCCAATGGGGATTAATCCCAAAGAAATATTATATTAATATTCCTAAAGCCTAAATTATGGATAGAAATATATCCTAAGTTTCTAAAGTGGGGGAACGTACCCCAAGTGGATCTCAAGGTAGTTCCCAACATGACAAGTGTCAAGTTGGGAACATGCATACATATAGTTGGAAAATAGTGTATTTTCCCATCATTCTCTCAGTATTCCATCATGAAATCCTTCCATTTGTACCTTCCTGCCATCACCATATCTATACTTGGGAGATTTTGTAGTTGTGGGGAAAACTAGTGAACTTGAGTGGTATAAGTTGAATAAATAGGTTGGTAGGCATGTGTGCATGTTGAAGAAGCAGGTTGTTAGGCCCATTAGAATTCTCTCTAGGTAAGAGAACTATTGGAAATTATTTCCATAGATGTGAGTTTGTAGCTACATATCTATGAGACTTCATGTCTGACCTGTTGTTGAATCCTCAGAAGGGAAGTGCGGTGGTCAAAGGACTATTGAGCAGAGAAGGAGAACACTTCCTAGGGTGGGACAGGCATGTGGGGAATGAAAGGTTATAGGCTGGTGGCTGGAGATGGCACCTTAGTATGAGATTTTGTGTTGTCTGAGAGACCTTATCCCGGTTAGGATTCATTTTCCCACTAGATTTTAGCCCCAGCTCGGGGGTGACCTATTATTGAGAGTTTAAGAGAAACAGAGTTTATGGTTGGGAGGAAATTTTGAGTTCTGCACACAGTTGGTGGCTTATTTACACAAGATAATTTTCTATCATATGTTTGTTTAATTAATATGTGCTTATTTATCTCAATTATGTTATGGGAATTTAGTGTTTTAATTATACTTAAGTTTATATGTTGTTAGAATTGTTAATGTTTATGCCATTATTATAGTTCTTTGCATTTCAATAGATAAGTGCATCATAAGAAAAAGATCACTGAGAAATACACATCCACAAGAGACACAACAATTATCCTGGGAAACCCTCTAGGGGAAGAAAACCCAGCAAAACTTCTTTATCATAAATAGATTATACAATGTTTAAGAGATAACTCAAACCAATACAGAAAAGTCCTCCTCAAGAGATGTGCCACCCTTCTTCTCCTCTCTCCAACTTGTAATTGCAGCTTGCCTCATTAGAGAATGAGCAAGTGAAGTGTGTCTTAGAAGTGAGGCACTAGCCTCTTATTTATATCAATCTGGCACATGTGAAGAGTCACCATCTGGCAGGGCCAACCTCTCACACTGGGTGGGTAAACCCACCTTTAATTAATTCTGGCCCTTCCATTATAACTGTTGGGTCCAACTTCTTATTCTGCACTTTGTAATTGTCTGATGGCCAATCCGCAAAAGGGGATTTGGTCCTTATACAATTACCGACATGATTAATCCTCAGTGGGGATTAATCCAATAACAATAATAATAATAATGACATGATTAATCCACAATGGGGATTTAATCCAATAACAAAATAATAATAAGAATGTTCTTCGCAGTTACATTATTTCAACAAGAATTGCATAGGACTACATAATTTTGTGCATATGCAAAGCATTCTATAAATTTAATGGTATCAGAGTTGGAATTTTGGTGTGGTATAGCCTAGCTTGGATGTTAAGCCCTAAATAATGGCTCATTACCCCTTAATTGGGGCATATTACATTAGTAATGTTATTTTATGTATGTCGGCTTTAGTCCATTAGTTGTAATTATACCTCCTAGTCTCCTATATATACCAAGGAGACATTTTCATTTGGAATCATCGTGTAATTGTACATTTATGTGGTAATAAGGAGGTTTCCCCCTTGAAGAGGATTATTATCTGAATTTCTCTCTTTTTCAAGGCATTGAGTACTTATTCTAAGGTTTTTCTATGCTATATTGATATTTGGTTCTTAACATATGGTATCAGAGCTCAAGGTCTTGGGGTTTCGGTGCTACATCTGAGACACCTTGGAATTTTCACTATAAATTTATTTCTACAATGTTTTAGAAGGAATGGCTTGGAGGATATTTAGTAAACATATCAAGGTACATTGGGTTAAAATTCCAGCTCCTGAGGCCTTATACTTTCAGAGATACAGCCTGTGAAAGATAGGGTTCTGGAATCATCCTGAACTGAGTCATTGCATAATTTTCGGTATAAACACTTTTCTGTAACATTTCAGACACTGAACTTTGGAGACTATTCACAGAAATTAGAAAGGTATCTATGGTAAAATGTTCCTCTTCTGGGTCATATTACATTTGTATATACACACTGTGGAAGATAGGGTATCTGACTAGTCCTATTGACTAGTCTCGAGAAGGTGTTCCAGGTAAAAAAATCATAACTTATTCCTAGAGTATCCAAATTGAGTGAGACCAGTTGCATTGGATAGTGGAAATTCTTTAGTATTTATGGTATGATTTTCGTAATTTTATATCAATTATTTTGTGTGGGGAATTCTATACAAGTGAGATCTCCTAGAAAGGCCAAAAATCAGATAGTTGTGGGGAAGTTACCGTAAATTCCACTTGGCACATCCAATTTTTATCAAACCTGTGGCATTGTAGAGAAGAAATATTAGAGAACTACAAAAAATAAAGTTTCATACCCAGAAGGGCCGAAACTTTGGAGATACAGCAAAAGAAAGATTGTCTAGAAGAACCACCTCAAAATCAAGGTTCAAAAGTGATACTTGGCCAACATGCCACCCAAAAAGGGAACTTCTACACCAAACAAGCCTCCAAAAAGTCCTACTTGGACTCTTTATGAAGGTGAAGAAATGTGTAGGGACATTAATGAATTACAAAAGAAAACAATGACAAAAGATGAACTACAAGGGATGATGGATTCAACTGAAGGTAAATTGGAGGCAATAGTGGATACTAAGATGGATGGTTTAAAAAGGGAGATCATGGAAGGAATGAAAAAATTCCTAATAGAGAGGACACCTGAAAGTGAAAATCTATCCCATGAAATTTATGATGAGGACACAAGGAAGATGAATCAAGAATGGAGAAACTCCAACTTTGGGTTGAAGACCAACCACGTTCCTAAGATTGATATGAGGAAGTTTGATGGCAAGGACCCAATCACATGGATACTTCAGATGGAGAAATTATTTGATCTACATAATGTGCCACATACACAAAAGGTACAAATTTCTTCTTTATATTTAGAACCCAATCAATTTGTATGGTATCGATGTCTTTGTTCTCACAAATCACTCGTCACTTGGACAATTTTCACGGAAGAAATTATAGCACACTATGAGGATACAAGGAGCAATACATTCTTTAGCGAATTGATAAATCTCAAGAAAAAGGGTTCGGTTACAGAGCACATTGAGAACTTCCAAAGATTGAATATAAAGGTAACAGATATTCTAGATGAGCACTTGATTGATGTATTCATAGGAACTTTAAAGGATAGCATTCTGCCTTTGGGAACGCCTTTGGGAACCCAAATCATTGGATAATGAATTTAGGGTGGAAAGAAATGTTGAAAGTAAAAATATGGATATGGCTACTAGAAGGACCAATCCTAACAGCTATAGAGAGAATAATACCCCTTCTTCTAAAACACCTCAACCTAAAAGGTTGACACCTCAACAATTGGAGGAAAGAAAAGAAAAAGGTTTATTCTTTAATTGTGACAGCAAGTACAGTAACGGACATAAGTGTGGTGAGAAGAAATTATTCTACATAGATTGTGAAGAGGAAGAAGAACAAGAATAAGAACCATCTCAAGATGAAAACGTAGAAGCAATTTCATATAAAGAGTTGACTCCCACGATATCGTGTAATGCATTGGTTAGAATTAGCACTCCTCAAACCCTCAAGATGGAAGGATATATCAAAAAGAAAAAGGTAATAGTCCTAATTGATTCTGGCAGTACTCATAATTTCATTCACTATAAATTAGCCAAAGCTCTCAATTTCTTTGTATATCCAATGCCAGAGTTTCAAGTAATGATTGCAGATGGAGGAACTATCAATTGCTCAGGAAAATGAAATAAGATCAATCTTACTATGGCGGAATATGTAATGAATAGTCCAATGATTTTTATACCCATGGGTGGTGTTGATGTTGTACTAGGAATCCAATGGTTACAATCATTAGGATCGGTGGATTTTAATTTTCAAGAACTTTTCATGAAATTTTCATTGGAAGGAAAAGAAATTGAGTTAAGAGGTATCACAGGGAAACCCGGTAAGGTGATAAGATCTAATGGCATGAAAAAATTATTGAAAAAAGGGCATCAAGGTGTTATTGCACAACTATGCTCACTAGAAGTTCAAACATCTAAGCCATATATTCCTGTAGATATCCAAGGGATCATTGATAAGCATTCCAAAGTATTTGAATATATTCCCAAAGGTCTTCCACCCACTCAAAATCATGATCATGATATTCACCTAATTCCTGGGAGTGATCCTCCTAACATCAGGCCATACAGATACCCTTATGCCCAGAAGAGTGAAATTGAGCGCATAGTTGAAGAAATGTTAGAGGATGGAATTATTAGACCTAGCCAAAGTTCTTAATCTGCACTGGTGGTAATGGTATTCAAGAAAGATGGCTCATGGCATATGTGTCTAGATTATAGAGAGCTCAACAAGATCACTATTAAAGATAATTTTCTTATTACCATCATTGATGAATTGTTAGATGAACTACATGGAGCAATCTATTTCACAAAGTTGGATCTTTGTTCAGGGTATCACCAAATTAGAATGAAGGAAGAAGATATCCCAAAAATAGCATTTTGAACTCATGAAGGCCATTATGAATTTTTAGTCATGCCTTTTGGCCTTACAAATGCACCTTCCACATTCCAAGGGTTGATGAATTCCATTTTCAAGCCCTTCCTTCAAAAATTTGTGTTAGTATTTTTTGATGATATACTAATCTATAGAAAGTCTTGGGAGGATCATGTGCGACATGTTGACAAGGTGCTACAACTACTAAAGGAGAAACAACTATATGTCAAACCATCCAAATTTTTATTTGGAGTGAAGGAGGTAGAGTGTTTGGGTCATATTGTATCTCATGAAGGTGTCAAGGTAGACCCTAACAAGATTAAGGCCATGATGAACTAGTCGATTTCCAAAACATTGAATAATCTTAGAGGATTTTGGGGTTTGACAGGTTACTACCGCAATTTTGTTCGGCACTATGGAAGAATAGCAACACCTTTAACGGCACTAACTAAGAAGGATGCATTTTGATGGACTCCAGAGGAAACTAAATATTTTGAACAAATTAAAGAGGTGATGTGCAAAGCTCCTGATCTAGATTTATGTAGGAACACAATGAAATACAGAAATACACATAAACGCAGAGATGCAGTGGAAATAAGACTTCATTTCATTAATAACAAATGATTGAAATATGCTTACAGACAGAATGGAAATAAACTAGCTAGGGCATTGGTATCTTATCTTTGAGAAGAGATGCGGTGGCTACTGGCCTCTGAACTGTCTTACCATGAGGCTCGAAGGCCTATTATTATTGAGAAACAATGGAAAACCCTAAACATCCAAATACCTAACCCTAGGAGATGAAACGCCAAGACTATGGGCCCCGTTTGGGTAAGTTGGTACATCAACTTCCGGAGGACGTAACTTTGGCATACGATCTCCATTTGATGTGTTCCATACCTCGTTAGAAATATCTATCCAAGGACTACAACTTTTGGGTGAGAAACATTGTTCTACTCCCCGTTTTCCCAAAAAATGTCGTTTAAGGCCTCAAAATAGCGTCAGAAGTTCAGGACCCGAAAAACTGCTAAAAATAGTAAACTGTGCGGAAACTAAAAAATTGAAAGAAGCAATGGTGGGGTTCCAAGTGGAATAGGTGGGTGGCCACCAATATCCACCTGGATCATTCCTCCCCCCTTAGGAAGCAATGGTCCCCATTGCGTTGAGTTCCTCCATGAGATGAGGAAACTTCTATTGAACTTGGTCCCTGGTAAGCCACTTGCCTTGGTGAAGGAGTTGGCTTGCTTTGACAACTCGATATAGCGGTATCCTTTGTTTTTGGGTGTGCTTGATCTGTGTATCCATGATCTGATCAGTTCTGGCTTATTCCATGCAATCTAGATTTAACTCTGTTGGTGTGAGTTGTTCTGCCATGTCAGATGTGTCTAATAGAGGTGGAAAGTAGGGTCGAAGGCGATCCACATTAAACACTGGGTGCAAACCAAGGAATGGTGGAATGTTGAACTCAAAGGAATTTTCCCCTACATCCTTGGTGAGGGTGTACGGCCCATATCGAAGTGGACGAAGCTTGCGGTGGGGTCCAGCAAGGCACTCCTTCTGCAAATGCAGCCACACTTTGTCACCCACCTGGATGTTGTGTGGCACCCGATGTTGATAATGTCGTTGCTTGTACTTAGCATTAGCTATGTCCAAGATGTCATGAACCTGTTGGAGGATGTTTTAAATTTGCTTAATGAAGTTGTTTTCCTTGTCAACCTTAGACTGGACATGAGTTGAATCTTCCTGAGTAGCCACAAATGGCATGGCTATGTCAATGGGACATAGTGGTTGGAATCCCAAGCCCACTGGAAAGGGGTTGTGGCTAGTTGAGCTATGGAGAGATCGGTTGTAGCTGTTTTGTACATAGGGGAGGCTCTCATCCCATGTGCGTGGATGATTCGAATTGTACATGCATAGAATGTGTATGATCATCCGGTTGACGACCTCTATCTGGCCATCAGTTTGTGGATGGAAAGTTGTGGACTTGGTGAGCTTGGTGTCCAGCATCGACCATAGGCTGGACCAAAATGTACTAAGGAACCTACTGTCCCGATCTAAGATGATAGACTTTGGGATCCCAAAGTGTACCCACACTCGTTCAAAGAAGAGTTTAGTAGTGGATTATGCTGTGATATTCTTCTTGCAGGCCATCATAATGGACATCTTCAAGAATTGGTTGATGACCACAAAAACACAGTCATTGCCATGCTTAGTAGAATGAAGGCCCGACATGTAATCCATAGAGATCGATTCCCAAGGTCGACTAGGGGTAGGAAGCGAAGTATAGAGGCCTTGTTTCTTGATGGCCAGTTTGGCAATGGCGGAAGCAGTGCAGGACTTGATGTACTTCCTGACATATTGTCGAAGGTTCGGACAATAAAAATACTTTTGCAGTACTGCCATGGTTTTCTCAACCCCAAAATGCCCAGCGACCCGACTGTAGGGTGCCTCCCAAATCATCTTGGCACGCTCGCTTGAAGGAACACAAAGGTGTCCCAGGTGACAAAGCAGGGCATCCTGGAGGTGAAAATTGGGAACTTGCTTACCCTCCAAGAGTGTATTGTATGTGTGGCTGAATTATGGATCACTTGTGTAGAGAAGTGGCTAATCAGAAGTCTCGTGCCCACAAGAGTTGAGCACAGTGGTTAGCGCCATAATGGGTGGTTGATTGAGGTAGTCTACAACATTATTAGTGCTGCATTTTTTGTACTTAATGTTCAAATGAAATTGTTGCAGGTATGTGGATCACTTCTGATGGCGATCGTTCTGCAACTTCCCTTGTGTTTGTATGAACTGCAGGGGTCGGTGGTCTATGTGGATGATCGTTTCCTTTCCAAAAATGTAATGCTTCCATTGCCAGCAAGCCTACACAATGGAATACATTTCTTTGTCATAAGTGGGATACTTTCGGACTGTGTTGGAAAGTGTCTCACTGTGATATGCCATTGGATGCCCATGTTGAGTAAGGACTGCCCCAATAGCATAGTCAGAGGCATCTGTATCGATCTCAAATGGTTGTTGCAAGTCTGGTAATGTGAGAATTGGTGTAGAGCAGAGACGATTCTTCAACTCCCACAACACCTTATGTTGAGATTCAAACCAAAAGAATTTTTCTTTAGCTCCTCCCTTGGTGACTTGACTCAAGGGCCAAGTGATATGAGAGAATCCCAACACAAACCTGCGGTAGAAATTGGAAAGACCTAAAAAGTTATGGATCTCTGTAAGGGTGGTTGGGGTTGGCCAATCCCGAATGACTTGGATCTTTGTTGGATCCACATGCACACCCTGCTCATCAATAATATATCCCAGATACTGAACCTGGGTCATGCCAAAAGTGCATTCCTTCAAATTGGCACACAACTTGTGTTGATGCAGTGTTTGGAGGACCTGTCGGATGTGGTGGAGGTTCTCTTCCCAAGTCTAGCTGAAGATCAAAATGTCATTGAAGTACACCACTACAAATGAGTTGGTGAATGGATGTAGGATGTCTTCCATTAGCCTCATGAAGTTTGCAGGGGCATTCATCAACCCAAAAGGCATGACCAGCCATTCAAAAAGGACCTCCTTGGATTTGAATGCAGTCTTCCACACATCAAAGGGTTCGATTGGTACCTAGTGATACCCAGACTTCAAGTCGATCTTGAGTTGGTCCATAAGGTCATCAATCTGTGGGATCGGGTACCTATTCTAGCTAGTGATCTTGTTTAGTGCCCGATAGTCAATGCAGAGTCTCCAAGTCCCATCCTTCTTCTGCACCAACATGATCGAGCTCCCACAGGGTGATGAACTCAGTCGGATGTGACCTTTCTACAATAGCTCATGAATCTGCCTCTTGATTTCATCATTCTCCGTAAAAGAGCACCGATAGATGGGTCCATTGGGCAGTGACGCACCTGGGGTCAGATCGATGGGGTGCTTGACCTAGCAGTGTAGAGGCACCCATGCGAAGGAGATGAAGATGTCCTCGTACTCCTCCACGACCTTATCCATCTATTGTTTTCATGCGGCGGGGCCCTGTCTGGAGGTCATGGCCACAGTATTCATCCTTCCCTAAGGGCAGATCATTAGAAAAACAAATTTCTTGGTTTTGGAAATGAGCTTACTGCATTGTTTTGCAGTAACCAGAGATATGGTGGTAGGCAGTGCTATCTCCGCTATCCTGTACATCTTATTGCCCAAAGTGATAATAACAGCACGAGGCCTGGACTCATAAACTGCATGTTGCTTCCACAAGTACAATTAGCCTAATAATACATCAGAAACATCAAGAGGAGCAATGTCACATAATACCTCATTCATGAAGGGCTTGATGTTGTAGGGAAGGCGACATTTTTGACTGACGCGGAGGTCCTATCCTTGGTGAAACAACCCAATGGTGTATGGTTGTGGGTGTGCTCTAGTCGGCAAGCTCAGCCACTTCATGACCTCTACCGAGATGAGGTTATTCTGGCACTGTTGATAATGAACTGCAATGGGGAACCCTTTACCCACATCTTGGTATGCAAGAGATGCTTTGCCTCCTCTGGATCGTCTGGTTCCTCCTTCTGTATATTTGTGGTGGAAATGGTGGCGTTGGGATAGACATCGATAATCTGCTTCCCCCTATCATTCCCCTTGTCAGGTTCTAATTCAAAGTCGGAGCATGCATCCGATTCAGAATCCTTCAACTTGGCTACCAGTGACTGCTTGGCCCGACACTCACTTGTGTTGTCAGTGGAGCTCTTATGGAACTCACACCACTTCCCCATGTCCTTTTTTGGCTTCGTGGTGTTGTTATTTACTTGTGTCTTTGGCGAGTTGTGTTGGGTTGCCCTACCTTGGCTTGGTCCTTTGTTATGTAGTTTGGGGGTACCTTTCCCTTGCTTCTGATTTGATGACCCAAAGTCTCGCTTCTTCTGTTTGAACTTATGCTCAATCTTGGTAGCATATCGGTATGCCACACCAAGCAAGGAGATGTCAAGGAACTCCATTTCCTCCTGAATGTATCTATGCAGACAACTGAGGTACTTTAACACCAAATTTCTCTCTGAATCTTTGATACCCAACTTTGTGTGTAGGGTATGAAACAGATTCGTCATCTCATGCACATCTTGGTCCCTTTGTTGTCGCAACGTAGTCCATTGCATGTATTTTTCATCATAGCTCCCCATGGGATAATATTGTTCCTTGATGGCATCTCGAAAAGAATTACAAGTGGGTGCAGTTGAGAACAGAGAGGGTTCTCCCTCACCCTGTTGCTCCGAGTAGGTTTCCCACCATTCCTTGACATGGGGGGCATCTTCGAGTGCGAAAATAATCTTTTCTCAGTCAAAAAAGTCATGAACCGAGAAATATCCTTCTAACAAATTCAACCATCTATCTATGGCATCTGCATCTATTTGGCCCTCAAATATGGGAATGTCAAAGTTTACTTGTACCTTAAAAGTAGTGGCGCCTCTAGAGTGGATGTTGGATGTCGATGCGCCGCCAGTGGGAATCCGTTGAAGAATCTGGGAAAAGTTGTCCATCATCACATTCCTTTGTTTCTTGAGGGCCTCCTTGAGCAATATTTTGATAGGATCTCATACTCCCTCATCTTTCTTTTCTTCCCCCATGGGCGGTCATCGGGGTTTGTGAGGCTGATCTTGCAAAGGTTCAACCAGATTGATCCCCAACTCCTTATACCCCGACCTCGTTGGGGACATGCAAAGAAGGATCGAGAATGAGCAGACCCCTCTGATACCACTGATCCAGATTTATGTAGGAACACAATGAAATACAGAAATACACATAAACGCAAAGATGCAGTGGAAATAAGACTTCATTTCATTAATAACAAATGATTGAAATATGCTTACAGACATAATGGAAATAAACTAGCTAGGGCGCTGGTAGCTTATCTCTGAGAAGAGATGTGGTGGCTACTGGCCTCTGAAATGTCTTACCATGAGGCTCAAAGGCCTATTATTATTGAGAAACAATGGAAAACCCTAAACATCCAAAGACCTAACCCTAGGAGATGAAACGCCAAGACTATGGGCCTCGTTTGGGTAAGTCGGTACATCAATTTCCCGGGGACGTAACTTTGGAATATGATCTTAGTTTGACGTGTTCCATACCTCATTAGAAATATCTATCCGAGGACTGCAACTTTTGGGCAAGGAACATTCATCCAAAAAACATCGTTTAAGGCCTCAAAATGGCTCCAGAAGTTCAGGACCCGAAAAACTGCTAAAAATAGTAAATTGTATGGAAACTGAAAAATTGAAAGAAGCAATGGTGGGGGTCCAAGTGGAATAGGTGGGTGGCCACCAATATCCACCTGGATCATCTCCTGTCTTGACCACTCCATACTTCACAAAAACCTTTATTGTGGAATGCGATGCCTTGGGAAATGAAATTGGTGTTGTCCTAATGCAAGAAGGAAGGACCCTGGCTTTTGAAAGTCAGCCACTCAAGGGAAAGGACTTACACAAACCCATTTATGACAAGGAAATGATGGCAATACTACATGCATTGAAGAAATGGCTTCCTTACCTAATAGGTAGGCACTTCAAGGTCAAAATAGATCATGATAGTCTTAAATACTTATTGGAACAAAGACTGTCTTTAGAACAACAAAAAAATGGGTAACCAAGATATTGGGTCATGATTTTGAAATCGTCTATAAAAAAGGGAAGCAAAATGTTGTGGTAGATGCACTCTCAGGAAAGGATGAAGATGTTGAGGCCTTTCTTTGTGCTATCTCAATCATCCAACCTGATTGGATAATAGAAGCAAAGGATAAATGGAAGAATGACGAAAAAGTGTGGACTCTCATTCAAAGGTTGCAGCAGGATTCCAGTGCATCAAATACATTTACATGGAAAAATGATTCACTATGGTACAAAGATCATTTATATTTATGTAAGAACTCCCAAATCAAACAAAAGGTACTATTGGAATTGCACACCTCTCCAGTAGGAGGGCACTCAGGATTTTTGAAAACCTACCATAGGGTCAAGAAGGAATTTTTTGGGGATGGCCTTAAAACTGATGTTCAAAGGTTTGTGGCAAAATGTTTGGTTTTCCAACAAAATAAGGTGGAAACAATTAAGACCCTAGGTCTTTTACAACCATTAGTCATCCCAAGTCAGCGTTGGGAGGAGGTTTCCATGGATTTCATCATAGGGTTACCAAATTCTAAAGGAAAGAGTTTCATCATGGTGATTGTTGATAGACTGACCAAGTACACACACTTTTGTGCACTCTCTCATCCCTTCAAAACCAGTACAGTTGCCACCGCATTCATGGAGACAGTTCAAAAGAAACATGGCAGCCCAAAGATTATTGTAAGTGACAGAGATCCCATCTTCACTAGACATTTTTGGACAGAATTATTTTCTTGTTTGTGTACTCAATTGGCTCATATCTCATCCTATCATCCTCAATCTGATGGAAAAACCGAGATAGTGAACAAATGTCTGGAAGGATGCCTTCATTTCTTTGTCTGTGATAAACAAACACAATGGTTCAAATGGTTACCCTTGGCAGAATGGTGGTATAACACTTCCTTTCATACTACAACAAAAATGACACCATTTATGGCACTCTATGGATATCACCCTCCTTCCATCACTTCTTCTCTAAAATAAAAATCTAAGGTTCAAGCAGTGGAAGATCACATCGAGCATCAACAACAAGTTCTCCAAATATTAAAGGAAAACCTAACCATGGCACAAAATCACATGAAACAACAAGCAGATCAACATCGTAGTGAAAGAATTTTTTAAGTAGGATATTGGGTGTTTTTAAGACTACAACCATACAAACAGATGTCCCTCAAGCAAGCCAAGAAGGATAATAAATTATCACCAAAGTAATATGTCCCTTATAAAGTGTTGCAAAAGATGGGTACTATGGAATACAAATTGGAGTTGCCTGCATCTTCACGAGTAGACCTAGTTTTCCATGTTTCATGCTTAAATAAGGTTATAGGTGACAAGATCCCAGTTCAAACTATATTTCCAGAACTTGACGAGGAAGTAAAAATCATATTGGAGCCTGAAGCCATCACTGACACAAGAATTTTCCAGTTGAGGAATAGATCCATTTCAGAGTATCTCATTAAATGGAGGAAACTACTCGTTGAAGATTCCACCTGGGAGGATGAGTCTTTTATACAGAAGCATCTAGAGTTACTCAAGAGTTGCGGGCAACACTTGTCTCAAGGGGAGGGGCATGTTAAGCCCTAAATAATGTCTCATTACCCCTTAATTGGGGCATATTACATTAGTAATGTTATTTTATTTATGTCAGCTTTAGTCCATTAATTGTAATTATACCTCCTAGTCTCCTATATATACCAAGGAGACATTTTCATTTGGAATCATCTTGTAATTGTACGTTTATGTGGGCATAAGGAGGTTGCCCCCTCGAAGAGGCTTATTATCTGAATTTCTCTCTTTTTCAAGGCATTGAGTACTTATTCTGAGGTTTTTCTATGCTATATTGATATTTGGTTCTTAACATTGGAGTTGGGGATCCTACAATGTGGTATCAAAGCTCCAGTTATGACACTAATCCTGCATGGGCCGGACAACAAAGCGTTGAAGTGGAAATTTCCAGAAATTAAAATTTCAAATCAAGTCTATAATTTGTTTGATAATATTATTGCACTGAAATTGAGAGAATTTGATGAGTAGTTGGAAGAAAACAAGCCATGGGATTAAAATCCCCCAATCTAAATCTCTAATTGGAAAATTTTGGTTTTGTAGATGGCTAATTTTCAAAGTTGCAGAGCAACCATGGCGTCAATGAAAAAATTGAGGCAAAATTGGGAAAAAGACCCAATTTCCGCAAAGGAATTCATGGTGAATTCAATGTGGAGTCGATTTACAAATGAAGAAGTAAATTAATGCTTTCAATGCCAAAATTTTCCATATTAATTTGATTGTAGAGCTTCAATGGCAGCCCAAAAAAGAAATTTCAAAACTATGTATTTTGGGGCATTTTTGGAAAAATGAGAAATTTGGAAAAATTGCAAACATTTGACTATTTTTTTCTTATGATGACATCAGCATGATGTGGGAGCCATGTGTCATCTTTAGTGGCAGAGAGGTGACATGTGTTTCCATGGTGGCAAGTGTGTCAGAGGTGGCAGGTGACAGATTGATAGGTGGCAAGGACGTGGGCCACAATGGCGAATAGGGTTCTGCCAAATCCTAGAACCATGATTGTGGGGGGTCTAGGGGGTGATTTTAGGGAAAATACCCTACATTAATGGGCTTACTACAACGTACCAATGACCATATACAAATCACAGTCCAAACTGAATACCAAACTAATATATAATAACCTAATTTCGCAAAAATAACTAACTTATTGAAAAAGAGGAAAATCAACTCATCATGATCCCAACATTCGATGTTGTTCCTAATTGACGGAGTCCTTTCACTCCTTCCCAGTGGTTTCTTCACAAAATGAAAAAAAAAACATGTGGATCTATATGGAGAGGTATTTATAGTAATAACTACCCATTAGTTCTATGAAAAATAGTGAAAAAGAATGAAACAATCAGTATTCTATTGAAATGTATACAAAAGCATTGTAAATATGAACAATAATAACATGAGAAACTTCTAAGGAATGGGTTTTTTGTATTATTAATGAATAGCAGTTAGGTGGTTACAACTTATACTTGCTTGATGTGGTGCTTCCCTGTCAAAAGAGATCCTCGATTCCTCCACCCTAGTTCCTTCTATAAGGAATTTCCTAGCACTAAAATCACCACAAGCCCAAAGAGAGTATGGAGATAAACTCTTGGCAAGATATGGTTGGTGATCAGAGGGAGATTGGAAACAAGGGTTTCCAGGACAAGGAATCAGCAGCAACAGGGATAAAGTGGGCTTACAGACTCGGTAGGAATAGTCGAATGAGTGTTTTCTTGAATGTGTAAAGTTTCATTACCTTTCTCCATGAGGAAAATGTTCCTTTTATGTGGTCTCTAGTCGATAAGATATAGTTGAGTACGGGAAAAGGGAGTTAGATAAATAACAATATCGTAACTCATCATTAATTTGGTCATAATTATATTTTTTTTAACATTTATTAGCATGTATGTGGGTGTCCCTTAAGTAGATCGCATGTACGTGAGTTGCATAGGTGTGAGGACTAGTACATCCTTCAATTTTTTTGTTTTTTAGGACTCGAGGAGGTATGGGGAATAGTAGTTTGTAAGGAGGATATGGATAAGGCCAACAAGAGAATCAAATATTCATAGGTGTCATTGACGCTATAACAAGGGGGATGCAATTTACCATATGATTCCATGTCATCAGGGGGACGACCAGTTTCCATTACAGACACCCCTCTTTTTTTAACATTTGGGAGGTCAGGCGGGGCACAATGCAACCTTGATCATTGATCACTGTTGACCCCCTCCAATCCTCTGTGATTGGATCAAACTAATGAGAAATTTGTGCGCCCATGGAAAATTGGGTGCATGATGGGACCTACCCATCCCTACAACCCATAAAATATTTCCACGCAGGCAGCCAAGGTTGTGGGGCCTGAGAGGTAAGGTAAAGCATGTTGGGAGATAAAGGAAAGAGAGATGAAGGAGAAGGATAGGAGGTGATGAAATATGACGACGAAAGGCTAGGTGGGATAGGAATAGATATGGCCTCATTCTATGGGTGTCAGGTGGACTCGGGGTGCCACGTCAGCATCCCAGTCAGCTAAACTTTACATAAATTATTGAATTTTGATTAGAAAATGGGTTATTTTTTCAGGTGTTTAATTTGCAGGCCATTTTTGGAGGCCCAAACAACATTTTTTGGAAATCCAATTTGTAAAAAAATGTATTTACTGATATGAAACATTTATTTTTCATCTAAAATGATGGAGCTTGGAGAGAGCTTTCTAACAGTGTAAAATGTTCATCAAACAGAGCCTATATGAGAAAGTTACAAAACAAATAGTGGAGGGTAATTTTCGGGTACTAGTTCACTCTGAGGGCCATAACTCCCTGATTTGGAAACGGATTGAGGCATGGGAGGAGTCTACGGAAATATATTAAGCCATAGAAGACATCATTCAAAATGAGGTATGGCCATTATGAGTTCACATTGGTTCCATTTGGGTTGTCAAATGCACAAGTTGTCTTCATGAGTTTAATGAATGGTATTTTCAGAGATTACTTGTATAAATTTGTCATTGAATTTTTGGTTGGCATACTTATTTATTCTGAGTATGATGAAGAACATGAAAAGAACTTTAGGATGGTGCTACAAGTATTGAGGGAGCATTAGCTCTAAGCAAGTTGAGCAAGTGCTCATTTTATCAGAGGCGGATACATTATTTAGGCCATATCATATCAGAGGATGGGATAGCAGTGGATTCGGAAAAGATAAGATCCATTGAGGGATGGCCAATGCAAAAGACTACCTAAAAGGTGATATTTTTTATGGGACTTGCAAGTTACTATAGAAGAATTACTGAAGTTTTCTCAAATTTTGCACATCCAATCACATATTTTCAAAATAAGGGTGTGATATTTGAGTGGACTTATGATTGTGAAAGAATTTTTCAACACATGAAGAGCTTGTTGACAAGTACACCAATTTTGAGGATTGTTGATCCAAATAAAGACTTTATTGTATGCCCTGATGCATGCAAGGAAAGGCTTGGAATAGTCTTTATTCAAAATGGGCATGTGGTATGTTATAAATCAAAGAAGTTAAAAGAGCATGAGAGACAATATGTTACTCGTGATCTAGAATTGGCAGCCATAGTGCATGCCTTGAAGATGTAGAGGCACTACCTCATGGGTAGAATATTTGAGTTGAGAATAGACTATAGTGGTCTGAAATATTTGTTTGGGCATCCAACCTTGAATTCTAGGAAAAGTAGATGGTTGGAATTCCTCAGTGAGTATGACTTTAATATAAAGCATATCAACAAAAAAGAGAACAAGGTGGTTGATGCACTCAGCAGGAGGGTCCATAAGATGCATGCTAGAGCCATTATCATGTACAAATTTGATTAGAAAGATAGAATTTTAGAAGCTGCAAAATTAGATCAACATTATATGGAGACAAAAGAAAAATTACAACAAGGTAATTTGCAGCAAACAATTAAAAATTATGAGCTAAGGGAGAATAGAATTCTCTTGTACAAAGGCAAACTTTATGTGTCTAATTTTTAGGAGATGAAAAATATGGTACTAAGAGAGATGCATGATGTGCCTTATGTTGGGAACCCATGTTACCAGAATAAAAATGAAGTTGTCAAGAAACAAAAATTTTGGTCAGGTATGAAGAAAGAGGCGGTTGATTATATTGCCATATGTCTTGAATGTCAAAAGTTCAAGTCTAAGCATAGAAATCATGTTGGTTTGCTACATTCATTTCCCATTCCTAAGTGGAAATGGGAAGTGGTGACGATTGATTTCATCACCAAGATACTCAGAATAATGAGGCAACATAATTCCATCATGGTGGTGGTGGATAATCTCATTAACGTTGCTCACTTTATTCCAATAAATCTCACTCATAAGCCAGCTAACATTACAAATATATATATGAGGGAAATTTTTAGGCTACATAGTGTGCATAAGGAAATTGTTTATGACAGAGATCACAAGTTCACATCAAATTTTTGGAATTGGTTATTCAAAGGATTTGGGACAAATCTGAACATTAACATGGTGTGTCATCCAGTTTCAGAGGGGAAACCAGAGAGGGTCAATCGGCTGATTGAAGATATGTTGAGGATGTGTGTGATGGATAAACAATCAAAATGGGAGAAATACCTACACTTGGTAGAGTTTGATTATAATAATGAGTACAAGTCATCTTTGAAGATGAGCCCATTTGAGGCATTATATGGTAGAAAGTGCAAGACATCAGTAAGCTAGGAAAACCAAGCAGACTGATCCGGATTTTATGGGAAGAACGAAATGAGAACAGATTATTATTATTATTATTATTATTAACACAGAGACACGATGAACAATAACAGAGATACAGTTAAACTAATTTCTATTCAATAAACAAATATGTTGAAACTATAAAATGCAGACTAAAAACAAGCTTGCTAGAATGGTGGCAGCTTATCTCTGAGAAGAGATGTGATGGTTGCAATCATTCACAAGAAGATGAATACAATGAGGCTTTGGAAGCCTTTTTATAATAAACATGAATTTCAAAACCCTATACATTCAAAAACATAACCCTAGGATATGAAGCACAAAAAGTCATGTGGGCCCCGTTGGGGTAAGTTGGTACATCAACCTCCTAGGGTCGTAACTTTTGCATACGACATTTTTTTTAGGTGCGGGATAGTCCGTTGGAAAGGTATATCCGAGGAATACATATTATTACATCAAAATATGAATCCATCTACATTTTTACTATGACGAGTCCTAAAAATGTTTTTTAGGGCCTCAAAATGGCCCCGAAAGTTCAGGACCTGAAAACTAGGAAAAAACTGCCAAACTGAAAAACTGCCAAGATGAGCCAATTGGAATAGGTGGGTGTCCAACGATATCCACATGGACCAATAATCCCCCCTTAGGAATAATTGGTCTCCATTACGTTGATTTCCCCCATCATATGAGGAATGTTTTGTTGAATTTGGCCCCGGGTGAGCCACTTTCCTTGGTGCAGAAGTCACCCTGCTTTGACAACCCGATAAATTTGGATCCTCTGTTGGTGAGTGCCCTTAACATGTGTGTTCACGATATGATCAATATATTCTTGTTCCATGCAGTCAGGGTTGAGCTATGTTGGTTTTGATTTTTCTTCTATCTCTGAGGTGTCCAATAATGGTCGAAAATACGGTCGAAGGAGATCCACATTGTACATTGGGTGCAAGCCAAGGAAGGGGGGAATGTTGAGCTCAAAATCATTGTCTCCCACAACCTCGGTGATGGTGTAAGGTCCATAGTGGAGTGGATGAATCTTTTGATGGGGAACTGTAAGGATTTATTTCTGCAAGTGCAACCAAACTTTGTCTCCCACCTGAAACTTGTGTGGCACCCAGTGTTGATCATGGTATTGCTTGTACTTGGCATTGGACTTCTGTAAAATATCATAAACATGTTAGCAAATGTTCTCGATCCTCTCAATGAACTGAGTGGCTTTGTAAGATTCAGTTTGATCATTGGACAAGTCTGTTTGGGTGGCTGCAAGGGGTATTGCAACATGCAGGGGACCCAATGGTTGAAATCCCAACCCCACCTGAAAGGAGTTGTGGTCGATTGACATATATATGGATTTGTTGTAGATGTGTTGAACATAGGTAAGACTCTCATCCCATGTGTGGTGATTCTTGGAATTGTACATGCACAGGATATG
This sequence comes from Picea engelmannii, assembly GCA_009831015.1. Classification (NCBI taxonomy): domain Eukaryota; kingdom Viridiplantae; phylum Streptophyta; class Pinopsida; order Pinales; family Pinaceae; genus Picea; species Picea engelmannii. The sequence goes on along the minus strand of ML776678.1, from coordinate 530,767 downwards.
CATGATAATTCAGTTGACGACCTTGATTTTTACATTCGTCTAGGGGTGGAATGCAGTGGATTTGGTGAGCTTGGTGTCCAGCACTGACTAGAGGCTAGACCATAATGTGCTTAGGAACCAGTTTTCCCAATATGAGATAATGGTTTGTGGTATCCCAAAATGTACCCACACTCATTCAAAGAAGATCTTGGTAGTGGCCTCCATTTTGATGCTCTTCTTGTAGGTGGCCAGAATTGTCATATTGGAAAAGCGGTCAACAACCAAAAAAACATAGTCATTTCCCTACTTGGTGGACAGAAGGCTCGACATGTAGTCCATAGACAGTAATTCCCAGGGCATGTCAGGGGTAGGAAGAGGGGTGTACAGGCCTTGTTTCTTAGTGGTCGGTTTGGAAATAGTGTAGGTAGTGCAAGACCTGATATACTTGCTGACATCCTGTCAAAGTTTCGGCCAGTAGAAATGTTGTTGCGGCACTACCACTATCTTTTCTACGTCGAAGTGTCATTCCACTCGACTATATTGGGATTCCCAAATAAGCTTTGTTTTCTCGCTTGATGAAATGCAGAGATGGCCCAGATGGAACAACATCATGTCTTGAAGATGAAAATTAGTGACAGTTGTGTGTGCGCCGAACATCTGGTAGGTGGTGGTGAAGTCAGGATCTTCCTCATAGAGTTGGGGCCCTAAGTAGGTCTCCTAGTCGCAAGAGTCTAGCATCATGGTGAGTGTCGCGACTAGAGGTCAGTTGAGGAAATTAGTTATGTGGTTGGTACTTCCTTTCTTATACTTAATGTTGAGGTGGAACTATTGCAAGTATGTGGACAACTTCTGATGGCGGTAATTCTATAATTTTCCTTGTGTCTGCATGAACTGAAGCGGCTTATTATCAGTGTGGATGATTGTATCCTTCTCAAGAATGTAATGCCTCCATTTGTGACATGATTTCACAATGGAATAGATTTATTTGTCCTAAGTAGGGTAATTACAGATGGTGTCTAATAGTGTCTCACTATGATAAGCCACAGTGTGACCATGTTGAGTGAGAACTACGCCCACAGCATAGTCTGAATCATTTGTCTCAATCTTAAATGGTTGTTGCAGGTCGAGTAATGAAAGAACTAGGGTTAAGCACAAGCACTACTTCAAATCATTGAACGCTTGTTGATGGTACAAGCCCCACACAAACTTTTTCTTACCACCACCCCTGGTTACTTGGCTGATGGCCCATGCAATATGGGAGAATCCCAACACAAACCTGCAATAGAAATTGGCACGGACTAAGAAGCTCTGAAGCTGAGTGAGCGTGGTTGGGGTTGGCCAGTCAAAAATGACCTAGATCTTGGTTGGATCCACATGCACACCATTCTCATCAATAATGTAGCCTAGGTATTGGTTGGTGTCCATGCTGAAGGAGAATTTTTTCAAGTTGGCATATAGCTTGTGTTGTCGTAGAGTGTGCAGAACCTATTGAATATGTTGCAAGTGTTCTACCCAAGTCTTGTTGTATATGAGGATGTCATCCAAATACACTACTACAAAATAATTGGTGAAAGGATGCAACATATCGTCATCCTCATGAAATTTTTTGGGGAATTTTTTAAACCAAAGGGCATTACCATCCATTCAAAAAGACCTTCTTTTGACTTGAAGGTAGTCTTCCATACATTTTTCTGGTCTATTGGGACCTGATAATAGATAGAATTTAGATCAAACTTACTGAATTATTTGGCCCCCTTGATTTGATCAAGGAGATCGTCAATTCGGGGAATCAAATATTGGTTCCTGACTGTGATTTTAGTTAGGGCACGGTAATAAATGCAGATTCGTGAGGTCTTGTCTTTCATCTGCACTAGCATGAATAGGCTCCCAAAAGGTGATGCACTGGTTCGGATGTGCCCCTTTTAGAGCATTTCTTGGATCTGACGCTTGATCTCCTCATTTTCTAATAGAGAGTGGTGATATACTGGCCCATTGGGTAGCGGTGCGTTGGGGGTCAGATCGATGCAATTCTTGACATGAAAGTGCAGAGGTACCTTAGTAGGTGAGGAGAATATGTCTTTGTATTATTCCACGACCGTATCCACTTACTTCTGTTGCGTGGGGAGGTCAGTCACGAAGGCCATGGATGTGGTTGCAATATTTCGCTCACTCTGAGAGTGAATCATGAAGAAGACAAACTTCCCATTATGAGAGATGAACTACCTGCATTGCTTGACAAAGATCAAGGAAATGGCACTAGGTAGGACTACCTTGGGTATCTTGTACAATTTCTTGTCCAAAGTAATAATAACATTGCGAGGCATAGACTCATATACATCATGACATTTCCGTAAATAAGGTTGTCCAAAAATAACATCACAAACTTCAAGGGGAGAAACATCACACAATACCTCATCTTTGAAGGGCTTGATTTCATAGGATAGGCGGCACTATTGGCTGATGTGAACATCGCTTCCTTGGCAGAGCCATCCGATGGTGCAGGGATGTGGGTGCAGCATTGTCATTTGGGATAACTACTTGACGACCTCCACTAAGATGAAGTTCTTATGGATAGCGTTATTAATGATGAAGTGTAGTGAGGTGAATTTCACCCACATATGTGAATGAAAGAGGTGTTCGCCTTTCTTTGGCTCACCAAATTCATCAGGATGGATCTTGGTGGTAGAAACAGTGGCACCAGATTCCACGTCAATGACCCATCTCCTCTTTTCTAGTTCTGACTCAGAGGTTTTGACTCAGAGTCGGAACCCACATCTAACTCATAGGCTTTCACCTCAACCACCAATGATTGTTTTGAGTAGAAATCAACAATGTTATGCCAGGGGCTCTTATGGAAGTCGCACTACTTCCTAGTATCTTTATTCATCTTTCCATTGTCCTCCTTTTTTTGCAGCTTATACCGGTTTTCATGAGGTTGTCCATATTTTCTCTACCCTTTGTTTTTTGATTTGGGGCTACCCTTTCCCTCCTTCTATTGTGAGGATTCCCAGACCCAAATTGTCGCGTATGTTTTTTAAGCTTTTGTTCAATTTAGACGCCATATCGATAGGCCACACCCAAGGATGAGATGTTCAGAAACCTCATTTCTGCATGAATGTATCTATGTATACCATCGTATTACTTGATCACCAGATTTTGTTCAGAATATTTGATACCCATCTTGGTGTTCAATGTATGGAAGATATTTGTGAACTATGGCACTGCTTGGTCCCTTTCATGTCGCAGTGTGGTCCATTTTGTATACAGGTCGTCATAACTTCCAACAGGGTTGTATTTTTCCTTAATAGAATCCTTGAAGGACTCCCAAGTGAGTGAGACTGTAAATAATTAGGGTTCATTTGTTTCCTTTTTCTCATAGAAAGTCTCCCACCAATATTTGACATGGGATGGATTTGAGGAGCGTAAAAGTAATATTTTCTCTATTCAAAAACTTATGGATAGAAAAATACCCTTCTAGAAAATTCAACCATTTTTCTACAGTATATGTGTATATATGAAATTAAAATATAGGAATATCAAATTTGATTTGTACCTTCAAGGGGGCAGCGCCTCCACTCGAGGAATATGCATCGTCTATTGGTATTCGTTGAAGGATTTTCAAAAAATTATCCATCATCTCATTCCTCTGTTGCGCGAGGGATTCCTTGGGAAATAGCTTGAAAGGATATCCTATCCCTTCGTATTTATTTTCTCCCACCATGGAAGTTCATTTAGCCGTGTGATATCTCTTTAACTCAAGAGAAACAAACTCAAGACCCAAATATTTGTAGCCTGACCTCGTCGGGGACATGCACTAAGAACAACAAGGAGCAAATCACTCTGATACCACTGATCTGGATTTTATGAGCAGAATGAAATGAACACATATTATTATTATTATTATTATTATTATTATTATTATTATTAACATGTAGATACAATGAACAATAATATAGATATGGTAAAACTGGCTTCTATTCAATAAAGAAATATGTTGAAACTACAAAATGCAGATTGAAAACAAGCTTGCTAGAATGGTGGCAGCTTATCTCTAGGAAGAGATGTGATGGTTGTGCTCATTCACAAGAAGAGTACATTGAGGCTCTAAAATAATTTTTACAATAAACATGAATTCCAAAACCCTATACATCCAAAAACCTAACCCTAGGAGCTTAAGCGCCAAAAGTCATGTGGGACCCGTTGGGGTAAGTTGGTACATCAACTTCCCAGGGTCGTAACTTTTGCATACGATCTTCATTTTAGGCGCATGATAACCCGTTGGAAAGGTATTTTCGAGGAATACAAATTATTCCATTAAAATCTAACCTCTCTTGTATTTTTACTATGGCGATCCCTAAAAACATTCTTTAGGGCCTCAAAACGGCCCCGGAAGTTCAAGACCTGAAAACTATGAAAAAATGCAAAACTGAAAAAATGTTAAGATGAGATAGTGGGAATAGGTGGGTCCCCACCGATATCCACCTGGATCATAGACAAAGAAGTGGTTGGGAAATAATTTCTTATGGAAATGGAAGAACGGATGGTGAATATAAAACAGAATTTAAAGGTTTCCCAAGAAAGGTAGAAAAGTTATGCAAATAAGGGAAGAACTCATAGAGAGTTAAAAGTGGATGACCATGTGTTCTTGAAAGTGAAATCCAAGATAAGTTCCTAGAAGTTGGGGAATTGTTCAAAGCTAGCAGCTTGTTATTGTGTACCATTTGATATTCTGTAAAATATTGGCCCTATTACATACATCCTTGCACTACCTGCATCCATGTGCATTCATAATGTATTCCATGTATCTTTGCTTAAAAAGTATGTACCTGACGCTAATCATGTAATTGTTTGGTATGTGATTCAAATGGATCAAGACAAAGACTTTTGAGTATAGTCATTGTGCATATTGGATCGAAAAGTCAATTTTATTTGGAATCGAGCAACATGATGGTTGGTAAAGGTCCAATGGACCTATTACAGTCCTAAATATGCAACCTAGGAGCACAAAGGTGCCATGCAGGAAGAGTACTCAGGTATTTTTGAATATTTTGTTGTACATGTGTATATAATGCATTTAAGATAGTGCATAAATAAGGGGGAGTGGAATGTAATACCCCTAGGTTGAACCCTAGTTGCAATTATACATATAGGATGGTGATCCATGATATTTTGGGCTAGAGTGCCTTTATATATATATATATATATATATATATATATTGAGGCCATAGTGCTTCTGTGGATTTTACATTGAAGCAACTGGATGCTAAAATGATAGCGAGCTTATCTTTGTAATATGTAATCACACTAGATGTTATTAATAAAATGCATCATTGTTGCAACCGAACCAAAAAAAAAGAGTATGGGAGGCTAAACTCCACTAGAAATGGAAAGAGGGGATAAGAATCTAAGAAGAGGGGCTAGACAGACAGGGCTTAAGTCTAAAGGAATATTATATTAATATTCCTAAATCAAAAGTTATGGATATAAATGTATCCTAAGTTTCTAAAGTGGGGGAACATACCCCAAGTGGAGCCCAAGATAGTTCCCAACATGACAAGTGTCATGTTGGGAACATGCATACATATAGTTTGGAAACAATATATTTTCCCATCATTCTCTCATTATGTCATCATCCACTCTTGCAAGTTTTTCCTTGTTTACATCACCATATCTGTACTTGGGAGATTTTGAAGCGTTGCGGAAAACCAGTGAACCTAATGTTGATGATTGCATCTATGTGATACATTCTCCAACTTACAAACCTGTGAGATGTGGATCATTGCAGCTATGTGAGACATTCTCCAGCTCACAAACCTGAGAGAAATCCCCTGAGAAGGGTGTGTGGTTCCTATCTGAGATAGAGTTGGAACGTTGAGATGACCTCCTCCATACAGAGATTTGAGAAGAACTCCAAATGTTTCTCATGTGTAACACAATGAGAAAGGTGATCTGTAGAGTTGGGCATGCATGTCATTGAGCATAAGGTGAACATGTGAAATCCCAAAGTGTTGGGTGCATCGTCATAAGAAAAGAAATGAACATGATGTATTAGTCTCCTCTGAGCAGAAGAGTTGATGAGAAACTCCAGATGACTCTCCTGTGTAGTGCAGTGGGAAAGAAGATTTGTTGAGTGGACATGCCTGTGGACAAGCACAAGTGAACGTGATCCTAGTGGTTGAGCACTAGTGAAGAAGTGGTTCTTCTATGTAATGCAGTGAGCTAGAGATATGGACATCCCTATGGATGTTCCCCTAGTGGATGAGAACTAGTGGGTGTATAATATCTCTTGCTATATTGTTCAAGAGTCAGACTTTCATGTAACACTAATTGTAATGTAAAGGGTATAGGTCGCCCCCACCTTACTGTGACTGGTGATTAATGTAAAAGATAATTAATCTAGTTAATATTAATTATATTATAAGCTAGTGAGATCAGCCCTGTTGTGCCAATAGACACTTCCATTGACAGGTTCAGGTTAGTATAAGTATAGATAAATTTCCCATTGAGGAATCATATCTTTCAAGTGAGTTTGGAAATTTCAGCAAGTACACCTTCTTGGAAAAAGTGTGCACCTCTCTTGGGTGCTAGTCTTAGTATTCTAGGGTTTGAGCACCCTCTTATGTGCTAGGTTTTTCTTGGTGTTGAAGGTATTTCTCTTGAAGAACATAGAAAAGTATTTGGTTGGGTTTTATTCCCTTGTTGAGAAGGGTTTCCCGGGATACTTCTCATTTTCTTGTGCATGGTGTTTCTTCTTGTGATCTCGGTTTTTGCAACATTAATGGTTATGGTTAAATGATAAAAATGGAATGAAATTCATGCTTAACCTTTCTCATTGAAAAATCCACATGGTATCAGAGCATAGGTCTTGAAAGATCCCATTGCATAAGCATCCACCAAGTCTCCTCTCACCTTTTTTCAGAACCGTATGGCCCTTCTAGGGTTTCCAAAAAATTATGTACAGCCCTCCTTTCAGTGGTATTCTTGTTGGATTACTGAGAGGGGCGGTGAATCAATAATAAAGCAATTTAATCCTTTTTAACCATATAATCCAAGTGTTATATCAATGAATCATTATCATCCAATAACTACAGAGTAAATAAGCAATGAACAAACATACACATACACAGTACACCGATGTTTTAAGTGGAAACCCAAATCAGGAGAAAACCACAGAATGTTTTTTCTTATATGTCTTGAAGAATTACATTCATTGGAAGCACCAACTTCCTTTGTTTTCCAGCTGCAACTGGAAGGAGGCTCCAACCCTCTAGTTTCTTAGGCTATAACCTAAGGGAATCTCCAACTCCCCAATTCTCTGGCTACAACCAGAAGGAGGCTACAACCCCCCTATGTTCTCCGGCTACAACCAGAAGGTGGCTACAACCACCTGTCATTGCCCCATCCTGCCACCCTGAAGTAGAAGTAGAATGATGGAAACTCTGTCAACCTTACAATGTAAGATATATCGTTGTAAACCTGTACCAATAAATCTGAACCATGCATCAACCTGTACCTCAACCTGTAATCAACCTGTACCATAAACAAGTGCATCAACCATGCACCAACCTGTACCAAATAACCTATAATCAAACTATACCATAAACAAGTGCATCCAACCATGTACCAAGTATGTACAAATAATGCCTCAAATACTCATCAACAATGACTCATCAATATGTACCAACATCATCAACTATACACCTCATGTATGTGTCAACTCATCAACTACTTGTCTCAACCATGTACTCAACATGTACCTCAACCAAAATCCCTTGTCAATTTCATCATCCAAATATGATTTGTAGATTTTTAATAGACCTGGTGTATATGATCACATTCCTACAAACCTTCCTTAACTTCAACAACAAGAGACTAGCATTTTCATCAAACTTTTATTTAGTCTCACATGCCTAGTTTTGGATTAGTCAACAACCCTAACTTGAAGTAATCATAACTTTGTACCTATAATGTATAAAGATCTAAAACTAATATACATTTTTTTTCAGTGTGTTTTATGCAATTCCTCTAGGTTTCACTACTTGGAACCTCTCATAAAAGGAGTTATAGAAAAAATGGCATACCTTGCTGAATTTTGGCTTATTCTAGAGAGCGACCTTGTAGAGCGTACCCTGGATGGAATATTCGTTGAATTGATATGAAACTATTACACAGAATACTAAATCATGTACCCTAACCAACACATTTGGTTTCACTAAATTTATATCTGTTATGAAGAAGTTATGATGTTTTTACCCAAAACACTTGTTTTTGACTAGTTTCAAGACTGGCCACAAACCCTATTTTCCACGGAGTGTAAATCCAAAAATACAATGACCCACAAGATGATTTTTTTACCATGGATAATTGGATATGTTTTCTCAATGGAATCTAAATTCATGGTCTGAATCATTATATAAAAAATGTTATAGAAAAAATGGTGAGATGACCTGTAAATAGCATACCTTAGAAAGCACCATCAAAAGAATTTATCCTTCCTTGCATTTCGGCCTTCTTTTATTCACCTTCCCTCAGAATTTCAGCTTATATATCCTTGGTTACCTCATAAACCTATATGTATTCAATATTCTCAAGTGTTATTAAAATTAGAGAGCCTTGCCTCTTATTTATACTCTCCAAGTAGCTTCCTTAAAAACATCTTCTAGGTCACTTGGCCCCACTTTCCTTATTTTAGGGTTAACCCACTTCTAATTTCTCCATTAAATTTATTATTGAAATAATTTATTTTGTATTCACTTTGAATTATAATACACTCATCACTTCACTTTTTTATTTACCTTTTAAAATCTCTTAAACCACTTCGACTACTTTGACCTTTTAGGGCTTCTAGATGACATATGAGGGTCCTCCAACTTCGTAAGGCCATAACTCTCAAACCGTGAGGAGTTATATGGCGTTCCACATACCACCAGAAATGGAATGACATGTACTATCCATATAGAATTGTATTATCTGAAAATATATCATAACTCATACCGTTATCCATCAAACAAACTTGGGTCCATTACTCAAACCTAGGGTCTCCAACTTCTCATGGCCATAACTCTCTAACCGTGAGGAGTCATGTGACGTTCCACATACCATGGGAAATGGAATGACAAGAACTATCCATCTAATATAGTTTACCTGAAAAATTCATTGTCCTTCATCTCATTATTCCAAAATTAAGCATGGGTTCTCTTACTCCTCAAAGCGTCTTCCCGTGAGGGCTTTCACCATAAGGGGACTACTTTGTAATTCATCCATATTTACTTATTATCAAACATGACAAGACAATAATGAGTAATCTTTGAATCAAACAATCTTGGGTCCATTACCCAAACCTTTTTGTTGCGGGGCTTTCTTCAAGGGTTGAAATCAATGACAACCAACATTAATCAACAATCTCCCCCTTTGGCATTGATGGAAACACTTTGATGCAATACTGAAATCATATCACTCATGCTCCCCCTGGAACCATGCCTCTGTCCTCTGTATCTGATAAATGTTCCTCTGTCCTCTGCATCTGATACATCTCTTCCCCTTTGTCATCAATGGCAAAGGTATCTTTCCATCCGGGGTTGCTCCCCCTGACTGACATGTCCTCTTATGGTGCTTCCTCATGTACATTTAAGACATATAAGATAAGCATTCAAAAATCATTCATTTTGGAGTAGAAATAACTCCAAGTCTTTGGCACAGATATTCAAAGGCTTCTCGTGGAAGTGGTTTTGTAAATATGTCTGCCACTTGTTCTTTTGTGCCCACGTACTCAACTCTGATGTTCTTTTCTACAAAATGTTCCCATAGAAAGTGATACTTGATTGGAATGTGCTTTGTCTTGGAGTGAATCACCAGGTTTTTTAAGATACTGATGGCACTTGTATTATCACAATATATTGGAATGGACTCGTCATACTCAACCTGTATATTTGTCAATGTTTGTTTCATCCAAATATCCTGTGTACAACATGATTATGCTGCAATATACTCTGCCTCGGTTGTAGATAGAGATATTGATGATTGTTTATTACTTAGCCATGATACCAAACACTCACCTAGGTAGAACGTTGCTCCACTGGTGCTTCGTCGGTCATCAATACAACTTACCCAATCTGCATTTGTGTAGGCAATAAGTGATAGATCTTTTCCTTTTGGATACCATAATCCAAACTCTTTTGTTCCTTTGAGATATCTGAAAATCCTCTTTACTGCTAATACATGTGATTCCTTTGGTGCTGCTTGAAAACGTGCCACATGTCCAACTGCTTACATTACATATGGTCTGGATGTTGCCACATATAGTAAGATGCCAATCATTGACCTATATTTCCTCTGATATGTAGACTTTGAATCATCATCTTTGCTCAACTTACAACTGGTTTGCAATCTTCCATTCCGAACCTTTTTAGCATTTCTCTGATATACTTGGTTTGAGAAATAAAAATTCCTTGGTTGCTTTGACGTATCTAAAGTCTCAAAAAGAAGGATAGTTCTCCAAGTAACGACATTTCAAATTTAGTTTGCATGTCTTTTGAAAATTTATGGCTTAACCTGTCATCATCACTACCAAAAATAATATCATCAACATAACCTTCAATTAATAAAATATTACCTTGACTTACCTTGATGTAGAAGTTGTTGTATGCACTTCCTTTTCTGAACCCTGCTTGTTGCAGATACTTATCCAGTCTGGAGTACCATGCTCTAGGAGCCTGTTTTAGACCATACAAGGCCTTCTTTAATTTACATACATAGTTTGTGTTCTCTGACAACTGAAATCCTTCTGTTTATTCAATGTAGACTTCTTCTTCAAGTTCCCCATTCAGAAAAGTTGATTTTACGTCCATCTGATATGTGTTAACATTTTTGGAGCATGCATAAGCTAAAAGTATACGGATTGCTTCCATTCTGGCAACTGGGGAAAATGTCTCTTCAAAGTTGATTCCTTCAATCTATGCATATCATTTACATACCAATCTAGTTTTGTTCCTTGTAACATGTCCATCTTCAATCAATTTATTCCTGAAAACCCATTTTGTCCCGATCACATTCTTATTCTTTGGTCTTGGAACCAATTCCCAAGTGTCATTTTTCTCTATTTGATCCAATTCTTCATCCATGGCCTTATTCCAAAATTCATCATTGTTGTCTTCTTCAAAATAGTTTGGTTCAATTGTAGATAAGAGTGTTAGGTGTGTTTGTTCTGGTGAACAGATTTTTCTTCTAGCCTCAATTGTTGCATCTTTGTTTCCAATAATCTGATCTGAAGGATGATTCTTTTGTACTCGTTTGCTAGGTGTCTTTGGAGATACTTTCTGAACTTTCTCTTCTGCTTGTGTCAGATTCTCTTCATCTTCATCTTCCTCTTCTACTTCTTTTTCATCTTCTTCTTCTAAAAGTTGTTCCATTGATTTGTTTTCTTCTTCCTTTGATTCTGGTCTGCATGTTTCATCAATTGTTACATTGATGTTTTCCACAACTTTTTTCAACATTAGATTGTAAAACTTGTATGCTTTCATTGTACTTGAGTAACCAACAATTATTCCTTTGTCCACGCGAGAGTCAAACTTTCCCATTCTGCCATCTTCTCTTTTGATGTAGCATTTTCTTCCAAAAACTCTGAAGTGCTTCACATTTGTTGGTCTTCCTTTCCATAGCTCGTAGGTAGTTTTATCAGTGTTGTTTCTGAGCATTACTTTGTTTTGAATGTGAAATTTTATATGCACTTCCTATGTCCAAAATATATCTATCAATTTGGAATCCATTATCAATGTTCGAGCCATTTCTTGTACTATCATGTTCTTTCTTTCAACAACTCCATTCTGTTGAGGTGTCCTAGCAATAGAGAATTGCTTTTTTATTCCATGACTGCTACAGTAGTCCATAAATTCCCTTGAAGTGAACTCTCCTCCATTATCAAATCTCAAACATTTGATTCTTGAATCCATCTCATTTTCACCCATTTCCTTGTAGATCTTGAAGTTTTCAAAAGCTTCTGACTTGTTCTTGAGAAAGCAAACTGTAATCATTCTTGTATAGTCATCAACTAATAACATAAAGTATTTTTCACCTTTTAAGCGCTTTGTTGTAGTTGGTCCAACTAGATCAGTGTGCACAATTTCCAGTGGTCTTGTTGTTGAATATTCCTTTGATTTGAACCTGGTCTTTGTTTGCTTTCCTTATTAGACAATGTTTGCATAAAGTGTTGGTTGGTTTCGTGATCTGGGGCATTTCTTTAACTTCTTCTCTTTTGCTGACTTTTACAAGGTTATAAAAATGCATGTGACCCATTCTTCTATGCCATAGCCAAATTTCATCTTCCTTTCCTAGACAACACTTTTCATTTCCAATTTCACTTAACACATATATGTTGTTTGAAGTTCTTGCAACTGTACCGACCAATTTCCCTGAACCTTATTTTCTTATCTCACACTTTTTTGAATCAAAAGTAAGTTTATGACCTCGGTCACACATTTGACTCACACTTAGAAGATTATGTTTCATATCTTCTACCAGTAGAACATTTTGTGCCCTTTCATTCTTGTTCCCAATTCGGACCATGCCATCTCCAACAATTTTGGATGAATTATCATTTCCGAAGGAGACTGGTCCATTTTTTTCTTTTCGTAATGTAATAAATTTGTTTTTATCACATGTCATGTGTTTTGAACATTCACTGTCAACATACCAACTGTGTTTCTTCTGCTTAGCTTGTAGAGCGACTGTGCATTCTTCATTGTTATACTGATCTTTCTTTCTTATCCATATCGTTTTCTGAGGTTTTTGTATGTGATTGTTGTTATTCTGTTGAGGTTCTTTAGGAGGGATTGTCATTGTAAAATCCTTGGCCATGTGTCCAAAATTGTTACATTTGTAACATTCCACTTCAGTTCTCAAATATTCAAAGATGTTGTAACTTCTTCTTTGTGTGTCACTAGGTCTCCTTGAATAATCCCTTTGTGTATAACTCTCAAAGTTGTTATTCTTCATGTTGTTAGCTCTGCAATTCACATCTTTATGTCCAAAATTATTACATGCATAACATAAACCAAAAAATATAGTTTGATACCTAGGAGTTGAAGATATTCTAAAAGAAGGTGCTCTTATGAATCCTTCTTCTTCTTGAGGCCTATCTATCTGTTGTTGATTCTGAAATCTGAATCTTCTTGGTGGAGGAGTGTCCCTATAATCTTCCTTGTATATCTTCCTATCCTCTTTGATTGTTTTTGCATAGCTCTTTAGATTTGTTTCTTGCTCTATTGTTTTCGAGCTTGATCCCTTTTTTGTCTCATTGTATCCAAGTCTGGACTTGTCAAGATGAGATTTTTTATTGTTGATAATGTCATCCATAACTTTTGAGCTATTCTGCATATTTTTATTTTGAATATCCTTTCTTAGTGTGACAACCTCTGCTTCCAAGTTTCCAATGATCTTTTCCTTTTCTTCTAGTTGTTCTTTGAGTGCTTCTTCAATTCTTTTATCTTCTTCTATTTGAACCTTCAATTTTGTGATCATTTGTTCTAGTTCTCGAGTGTCATTTTTCTTGTCTAGTTCTACTTGTAGTTTCTTGTTTTTCTTCTTTTCTCTTCTGATAACTTCTATGGCACACATTAAGTCTTCTCGATAGTTAACTTCTGCCTCTTCAATTTCTTCTTCAACTTCCTCACATTCTTCTTCAGCTTATTCATATTCTTCTTCAAAGTCTTCTTTGTCAGAGTCTTTTATTGCCATGAATAGAAATCTTTTTGTCTCATTGTCATTGACTTCATCTTCATCTGATGATGAGATGTCTTCTTTGGTTTATAATATTTTCTTGAAAACTTTATTTGTAGTTCTTTTGTCTTTATATGTGTGTTTTCCTTTTGAGTAATCTTCATCATTTCTCTTTTTCTTATGAAGACACTTTTTAGCAAAATGACCAATACCATCACAATTAAAACAAATTAAAGGGAGCTTACCTCTATACCTACCGTTGGTTCCCTTGTTCAGTCCTTTGACGAAGTTGGCCACTTCTTCATCATCTTTTGAGGCGTCACTGTTGCTACTATATTCTTCTTGTTCCTTTTTATTTTTCTTTGATATTTTGGATGCCTTGAAGGCTGCTTTTTTTACATTTGGATTTTCCTGCTCAGTTCTCATTTCATATGCTGTGAAGATTCCATGTAGTTTGTCCATGCTTATTGAGTCCAGATCCAATATTTCTTTTAGTGTTGATATCTTAGGGTTGAATCTCATAGAAAGAGATCTTAGTATCTTTTGAACAATTATAGATTCTTCAATTTCTTCTCCCAATCCTATGATTGCATTCACTGTTTCGTCAACTCATAAGAAGTAGGTTGCGATATCTTCATATTCCTTCATTTTTAGTTGTTCGAACTGAACTCTGTAAGTCTGAAGCTTTGTTTCTTTGACTTTTGTATCTCCTTCATAAATATGTTGAAGCTTGTCCCAAATCTCTTTAGTGGATTTACAGTGTGCAAATTTGGTGAATATCGTATCACTGTGACCATTCAAAAGTGCATTTGTGGCTTTTGAATTATTCTCACCAAGTTTTACTGTTTTTTCATTTGTTGGTGGAACTGTTGATGCTCTATATCCATATACAATTGATTGTCAAACTTGAAATCCATGTGCATGTATATATGTCCTCATCCTTATGCTTCAAAAAGCATACTTTTGTCCATCAAACTGTGGTATTCCATTTTTATATGAGTTGGTACTCTCCATGATCTACCTTTCAGTGGTTAAACTGATTTCTGAAGGAACCTGCTTTGATACCAATTGTTGGATTACTGAGAGGGGGGATAAATTAGTAATAGAGAAATTTAATCCTTTTTAACCATATAATTCAAGTGTTATATCAATGAAGCATTATCATCCAATAAATGCAGAGAAAATAAGAAATGAACAAATGAAAAAACATACACATACACAGTACATCAGTGTTTTACGTGGAAACCCAAATCAAGAGAAAACCATGGAATGTTTTTTCTTATATGTCTTGAAGAATTACATTCTTTGGAAGCACCAACTTTCTTTGTTTTCCAGCTGCAACTGGAAGGAGGCTCCAACCCCCTAGTTTCTCAGGATACAACCTAAGGGAAGCTCCAACTCCCCAATTCTCTAGCTACAACCAGAAAGAGACTACAACCCCCTATGTTCTCCAGCTACAACCAAAAGGTGGCTAACACCATCTATCATTGCCCTGTTCTGCCACCCTAAAGTAGAAGTAGAATGATGGAACCACTGTCAACCTATCACTGTGAGATATATCGTTGTAAACCTATACCAATAAATCTAAACTATGCATCAACATGTACCTCAACCTGTAATCAACTTGTACCATAAACAAGTGCATCAACCATGCACCAACCGGTACCAAATAACATGTAATCAACCTGTACCATAAAAAAGTGCATCCAACCATGTACCAAGTATGTATCAATCATGTGTCAACTATTCATCAACTATGACTCATCAATATTTACCAACATCATCAACTATACACCTCATGTATGTGCCAACTCATCAACTACTTGTCTCAACCATGTACTCAACATGTACCTCAACCAAAATCTCTCATCAATTTCATCATCCAAATCTCATTTGTAGCTTTGTAATAGACCTAGTGTATATGGTCACATTCCTACAAACCTTCCTTAACTTCAACAACAAGAGACAAGCATTTTCATCAAACTTTTCTTTAGTCTCACATGCCTAGTTTTGGATTAGTCAACAACCCTAACTTGAAGTAATCATAACTTTGTACATGTAATGTATAAATATCTAAAACTGATATACAATGTTATTCAATGTGTTTTATACATTTCCTCTAGGAGTCACTACTTGGAACCTCTCATAAAAGGAGTTATAGAAAAAATAGCATACCTTGCTGAATTCTGGATTATTCTAGAGAGCGACCTTGTAGAGCGTGTCCCGCACGTAATATTTGTTGAATTGATCTGAAATTTTTACAAAGAATACTACATGTTGTACCCTAACCAACACATTTTTTTTCACTAAATTTTTATCTATTATGAAGAAGTTATGATGTTTTTACCCGAAACATCTGTTTTTGACTAGTTTCAGGACTAGCCACAAACCCTATTTTCCACAGAGTGTAACTCCAAAAATAAAATGAAACACAAGATGAATTTTTTACCACAGATACTTGGATATGTTTTCTCAATGTAATAGCAATTTCATGGTTTGAATCATTATAGAAACAAAGTTATAGAGAAAATGGTGAGATGACCTGTAAATAACGTACCTTAGAAAGCACCATCAAAAGTATTTATACTTCCTTGCATTTTGGCCTTCTTTTCTTCACCTTCCCTCAGAATTTCGGCTTAGATATCCTTGGTTACCTCAGAAACCTATAGATATTCAATATTCTCAAGTGTGATTAAAATGAGAGAGTCTTGCCTCTTATTTATACTCTCCAAGTAGCTTCCTTAAAAACATCTTCTAGGTCACTTGGCCCCACTTTCCTTATTTTAGGGTTAACCCACTTCTAATTTCTCCATTAAATTTATTTACCTTTTAAAATCTCTTAAACCACTTTGACTACTTTGACGTTTTGGGGCTTCTAGATGACATATGAGGGTCCTCCAACTTCGTAAGGCCATAACTCTCAAACCGTGAGGAGTTATGTGACGTTCCACATACCACCAGAAATGGAATGACATGTACTATCCATATAGAATAGTATTATCTGAAAATATATCATAACTCATACCGTTATCCATCAAACAAACTTGGGACCATTACCCAAACCTGGGTTCTCCAACTTCTCATGGCCATAACTCTCTAACCGTGAGGAGTTATGTGATGTTCCACATACCACCGGAAATGGAATGACAAGAACTATCCATCTAGGATAGTTTACCTGACAAATTCATTGTCCTTCATCTCATTATTCCACAATTAAGCATGGGTTCTCTTACTCCGCAAAAAGTCTTCACGTGAGGGATTTCACCATAAAGGGACCACTTTGGAGTTAATCCATATTTACTTCTTATCAACCATGACAAGACAATAATGAGTCATCTTTACATCAAAAAATATCGGTTCCATTACCTAAACTTTTGTCCTGCGGGGCTTTCTTCAAGGGTTGACATCAATGACAACCAAACTTAATCAAAAATTATATCCCTTAATACTTGGACGTCGGGGATATCTTTGGAATAGAATAGTATGACCTCCTCCAGCGCATCTCCAGAAGCTCTTAAAATCAATTTTCGATAATTTTGATTTTTTGGCCCTAGGGTTTCTAGGGTGTCGAAATTTCCTGCAGAATATTAATCTTAGATATCTGGAGAAACGTTTTTCTTAAATCAGCAAGCATATTTGTGACACTATCAAGTTGATTGTTGGAAGTCATAATTCCAACATAATCCAAGGTTACTAATTCAACATAATCATTAGGTTTTCAAAATCCAGTTGGCGAGAATTTGAAGAAACCAATCAAATGAAGAACAGATCCTTAGTAGAAAATAGGCTTGATGGAGCAAGCAACTTCAACTCCTAGAAATCAAGGCTTCAGGTCACCCTTGAAAAATATGACCTCTTGGATGTCGTAACTAAAACCCTACCAAACATAGCTACAAATGTAGAGAAGAAGATAAGAAAAGAAGAAGATGTCAAAGAAAGAAAATTAATCATCTACTCAATAAGAGATCATCTCTTACCTTGTATTTTCAACCTGAATATAGCCTATGATATGTATGAAGATTTAAAAGAAATTTTTGAAAGTGAAAACACCCTCATAGCTCTTACCTTGAAGAACCAACTTCAAAGTACCAATATGACAAAAGGTGACACAGTTTCCATCTTCTTTATGAAGTTATCAAATATTAAAGAACAACTAGAGACCATCGGAGAAATCATGTCTGATAGAGAACTTATCTTAACCACTCTCAACAACCTTCCAAAAATGTGGGAACCTTTCCTTAAGAGTAGCAGTGGAAGAGAAGCTCTACCAACCTTTGATCATCTATGGATAGATTGTACTCAAGAAGAACTTAGACTTAGAAATAGAGGAGTGGAAGATTCCTCAGAAGAAAAGCATGCTCTTGCACTTCATACAAAGAGAGGAAAATTCAAAAGAAATTTTAGGCAAACATTCAAAAGTGAAAAGTCTTCATCAAATCCAGGTTATCAAAGAAGAGATGTTTTAGAAATTCAGTGCTTCAGATGTGACAAATATGTACATTATGCAAGAAAATTTACAACCAAGAACAAGGGAAGACAATATGCTTCCACCGCTAACATTGATCAAGACCCACCTCAGAAGAATGAAGAGAAGAGAGAGGAGAAGTATTTCCTCTAAAACTAAAGCATGACTACAAACTAGGTAAATCAATTGATTTCAAATTTTATAGTTGATTGCATTTTTGAATAAATCCCTAGTATGGGAGCCCTCAAAGAGTTAGACCATTATCCCTGGTACGGGAGTCCAAACCATATTTAATTGATTATTATGCAAGAACAAGAAGAGACGTTGTCCTTAAAGAAGAGATATACATTCAACAAACCTAGAGAACCTCAGATGGAGATTGACAGTAAGACAATACCTTCTCCCCTTCAGCAGCCCGGAGGGAGATAGACATTATTCAAGTTTATCCAGTTGCACCAGTTGATATGTTCAGAGATATTGCAGCAGTGCCTAAAATTACTACCTAGACTCACTCTGCAAGAGGCAGAGAAACATACAAGCCTCTCAAGGCACATCCCTAGAAAGAAAAAGAGATTTTTTTGAGCTATCCTTCAGTCATGATCCACCTCATTGATGTTGAGTCTCCTTGTCTTAGAGAAGCAATAGGAAAATAGGTATGGCAAGATGCCATAATAGAAGAATACCAGTATATCTTAAAGAATAATGCATAAGATATTACTGAGGGACCAGAAGGGAAGTCTGTGGTAACTTCCAAGTGGATCTATAAGATCAAACACGCAGTTGATGGAAGTGTCTAGAAATACAAAACGATATCTATAGCCAGAGGTTTCTCACAAATAGAGGGAGTTTTCTATGATGAAACACTTGATCCAGTAAACCTGATACACTTCCATCTATACTACCATCCATGAGTTGGAAACTATATCAGATAGATAAATTCTTGATGAGTTTGGATTTCAACAAGAGTGTTGTTGATCCAAACCTATATTATTACAGTATTAATGATGAGAGCCTAATTTTGATGACTTATTCATAAATCCTTGTTGTTGGATACAAGTAATCCTTGACTTATGAATTTGAGATAAAGAATCGGAGTACGATGCACTACTTCTTAGGACAAGAAGTATGACAGAGGACCGATGAGATTTTCCTGAGTTAAGGAAAATATAGAGTGAAAATATTAAAGAAGTTATCACATACCCACTACCTAAATCAAACTTTTTCGTTTAGTTCTCGAAAATGAGAATCCCCGAAGCTTGCATTAGTGAAATGCCAACCCTGAGCAATGGGCCTTTCATTCGCCTATATGGCTCTCTACACCTAACCGTGGTCTTCCCCTTATGAAAATTTCAGGTTTTCGGGGTTTTTTCCTTTCTACTGTCGAGGGTTCCTATGCCCTTGATTCTCTGATCTCCAATAAGCTCTCTTCTGGCCTTAGCCCCTCCGAGCTATGGCCTGGTCCACACGACCGTGCTCACGAGACCGCAGCCTTATATTTTTATTTTCGTCGGGGTTCAGGATTTCTAATGCCAAAATGCATATTCCCTTTGGATCTGTGATCCTCTGATTCTCGACGCACTCCAACTTCCGCTAGTCCCCTTGGGATATTCTTTTGGGTTCGTACGACCTCCCTCTATGTGAGCGCAGCCATACCTCCTCATCGGGGTTTTCAATGCCAAAATATATGGGCTCACGGTATTCCCGATCCTTCGAATTTCGTCTTCCCGCTATGCTGACAGCTGGCTCCCACTCATCAGGGTTTCGAGCATCACGATTCCAAAATGCATAAACAAATTGTCATCAGGATTCCCGATATCTCGATGACACAAACGCCGATCAACAACTTCCTGTCAGAACTTTCCCCGATGGCATCGATTGCTGCCACGCGTCCTCTTCTGATGAACGATTCCGATTTCCCCGGGATTTCGAGATTTGTGATGTTCCCATTCTCACATCCTTAGGAACTCCAATTTCCCGATGCCGAATGTCCCGACTCTCTACGGATTTCGGACACCTGTCTCCCTAAACGGACGGCTCAGATTTTGTCGGGGTTTTTACTTCGGACTTCTCCGATCTCCTGTCCACGGGAAGGTCGATTTCCCAACTCTCGATAGTAAACCTCGATCTCCACCACGTGTATCCTTGACGGGCGGTTCAGATCTTCCCGGCGTTTCGAGACTTGTAGTGTCTCGATTTTCTTGTCCTTGAGAATCCCGATATGCCGATGGCTGGACTCCCAATGGTAACCCTCGGACAGCTCTGGTCCGATCCGACGGCTGACGAGTAATTGGACCAAGATCTAACGGTCTAGATCCGTCCTTCCTGCGCACACTTCAGAGACTAAACTTTGATCATCTTAACCCGATCCAACGACCGATGGGATATCTGATGAGATCCAACGGCTTAGATTGTCCCACCTTGTGCATTCTTCCACTACTTCGTGGATGTGGAAAGATCAATGGTCCAAATGTTCTCTTGGGTCTTGGGATATACGATCCTGATTTCCTCATTGTTCATGAAGATAGAGGTAAAAAGGGGCAAGGTGTTTGACGCCCTCGTTACTTCCGTCAATCTAATGGTCGTGAATGGCTATGGGTCATCTGACGAGATCTCATTCGTCGATTTGTTACATATCCCTACACTGCTACCTCGAAACCTTAAGAGGGTCATTCCTCCTCGTACAGGGTTAATAAGACTTGCGCGTTCAAGTCCTTTTTCTGGGTTCTTGGTGAACCTTTCTAAGGAGGGAATCTTTGTGAAGAGATCTATACCGGGGCATTTCTGGAGGCAGATAAGGGTAAACAGCTTCCCGAGAATGGGCTGGAAGCCTAACTTAGTTCGACGCATGCCTAATTAAATTCATTTCTCAACATAAGCCATGTGTGGTCTTTCTGTTATAAGCATATATCTAACATTACTTATCAAAACACTGCACAGACATTCTTATACTGTAATTGTTCACCATTTCACAGTTTATGAGCATATATGTCAGCATATGAATTTCAATATGCAATATGAACAAAACACTTATCAGAAATAACTTCAGAAGTGGGTGCAACTACTGAGAGGGGTGCTTGTTTCCACCCAACCATAGGCGTAGCAACTCCCAGCAGATTTACCACTAGCCACCCCCGAGCTGAGACCATGATGCCATGAGACTGCGTCTCTTCATCTACCAGTGACCAGGAGCGAAGGTTGAAATCCTTCCCCTCTGCTATCACTCACTCTGCGTAAAAATGCCAGAGTTCCCCTCGCGTCTGCCCTCTCAATCGCTTCTGCCATACGCCTTATCCTCTTGCAAGGTTGCGTGTGGCACGATTACCCTCGTGTTGGTCAGTCATGATGGCTCTACAGATAGGCGGTTCACCTCCCCATCCCTCATCAAGCCATCAACCTACCAGCCTACAAGGCATTAAATTCAGGGCCAGCGAGCCGCTCTTGATTCTCCGGGCCAGTGAAGTCCAAATACGGTATTAATTCTCGATGGAAGTTAATGCCACCTTTTCAGGTGCCTTCCACTGCCATCGTGGTCTCTTTTTCTACACATCCCCTCTCAGCAGTCCTACAATAAGTTCAAAATGTCATTCACATTTATGAGTTTGCCATAGTTCTTGGCCAGTCCAGTTATATTTACAAGCTGGGGGAAACAAGGTGTTACAATTCCCTCCCCCTTAAAAGGAACATCGTCCTCGATGCTCTTATCTACTAACATGAATTGCATGTACAGAAGTAAACAAAATCGGATATGCCTGTCTCATGGCATCTTCCATCTCCCATGTAGCCTCATCTGGGCCAAAATGTTTCCACTGCACCTTGACCTGTGCAATGGTTTTGTTCCGGAGTGGGGTTTCCTTTCTGTCCAATATGCATTGGGGTTCTGGTAGAAATTCTCCCTCTAGTTCCACTTGGATCACAGACCAGTCAATTATATGATAAGCATCATGTACATATTTCTTCAATAATGAAACATGGAAAACATTATGTGCTTTTACTATGGGAGGAAGTGCTAGCCGATAGCCTACATGTCCCACTCTATCGAGAACCTCAAAGAGTCCACAATACCAGGGTGCCAACTTGGCACAAGCTCCCATTTTGAGGGAACTCTTTCTGGGCTAAATTCTGAGATATACATGGTCTCCTATTTTGAACTCTCTTGGAGTTCTCTTTTGATCAACGTAACTTTTCTATCGGTTCTGAGTGACCTTCAGATTTTGTTTTATCTGAGTCACTTGTTGTTCCATCTCTTTCAACATATCGGGTCCAATAGAAATCATGTTTACAGGGTTACTCCAACTGACTGGTGTATTACACTGTCTACCATAGAGGACCTCGAAGGGACTCATCTTTAAGGATGCTTGGTAGCCGTTGTTGTAGGCAAATTCTACCAATGGCAGGTATTCTTCCCATTTCCTGGGTTGATACATTACATGCATCCTTAACATATCCTCTAATATCTTATTTACTCTTTCTGTCTGTCCATCGGTTTGAGGGTGATAGGCGGTACTAAACAACAATTTGGTCTCTAAACCCGTCATCAGCGACTTCCAAAAATTTGATGTAAATTTTGTATCTCTGTTAGATATTATCTCTTTCGGCATACCGTGCAGTTTGAATACCTCTTTCATGAATATCTGGGCAATATCTATTGCCTTGCAGGTGGATTTGACGGGGATGAAATGAGCGGACTTGCTCAGTTTGTCCACCACCACCATAATGGGATCATTCTGTTTGGTTGAAGTTGGTAATCCAGTGATAAAATCCATGGAGATGGTTTCCCATTTCCATTCTGGGATGGGTAAAGGATGTAATAGTCCTGCTGGGTGTCGATGTTCTGCTTTAACCTGTTGGCATTCTATGCATTGGGCCAAATATTTGGCTACGTCCTTCTTCAATCCCGGCCAATAAAAAAAAATTCGGGTGGCAGTAATCATTTTCTGGTATCCTAGGTGACCAGTGTAGGGTCTTTTATGTAGTTCATACATGATGAACATCTTCAAGTCGTCACAATTGGGAATGTACAGTCTATCTCTGTAGGTGAGTAGACCTCCTTCGGTCATCTGATAGCCTTTTTATTTTACTCCAGCGGGTTCTTGTTGTAGGTACAGGGTCACATTTCGAACGAAGGGATCTGTTTCTTGTGCCTCTTTGACTAGGCTCTTGACATATGTCTCGCAGGTACTCACTGCTGCCAGGTGAATCATTTTCATGCTTCTGCTGAGGGCATCGGCCACCCTATTTTCCTTCCCTTTAATGTGTTTGATTTCAAAATCAAATTCGCTAAGGAGGACCATCCATCTAGCTTGTCTAGCATTGATCTTGGGTTGATCAAACAAATATCGTAATCCACAGTGATCTGTCATAAGCACAAATTTTCTCCCCAAGAGGTAATATCTCCACATTTTTAAGGCATGCACTATGGCAGCCAGTTCTAGATCATGAGTCACATAGTTGACCTCATGTTCATTCAACTTTCGGGATTCATAGCAGATCACCCTTCCTTCCTGCATAAGGATTCCTCCGAGCCCTTCCTTACAGGCATCTGTGCAMACAAGGAAGTCATCTTTTGGATCTGTGATTTTCAAAACGGGTGCATGGGTTAGTAAATGTTTCAAGGTTTGAAATMTTTCTTCAAATTGTTGTGTCCACGGGAATTTTGTTCCCTTCTTCTGGAGGGCAGTGATTGGACAACCAATCTTGGAAAAATCTTTTATAAATCTTCTATAGTATCCCATCAATCCCATAAAGGATCTGATGTCTGAGACATCCTTTGGGGTAGGCCATTCCATGATAGACCTGATCTTGTCAGGATCTACTGCTACCCCTTCCTCAGACAGAACGTGTCCCAAGTAGTGTATTTGCTTCTGAAAGAAGTCACATTTACTGAATTTAGCATAGAGTTGATGCTCTCTTATCACTTGTAGCACAAGCCTAAGATGATCTTCATGTTCTTCTCTATTCTTAGAGTAGATTAATATGTCATCAATGAAAACTAGTACAAATTTATCTAAAAATTTACTGAGTACATTGTTCATTAAGCACATGAAAGTGGCAGGGGCATTGGTTAACCCAAATGGCACTACCACAAACTCATAGTGACCATACCGTGTCCAGAAAGCGATTTTATGGATGTCTTCACCCTTAATTCAGACTTGATGGTATCCCGACCTCAAGTCAATCTTTGAGAACACAGACGCACCTCCCAACTGATCGAATAGATCATCGATCCTGGGCAACGGGTACTTGTTCTTTATGGTTACTTTATTGAGTTGTCTGTAATCTATGCACAGTCTAAGGGTGCCATCCTTATTTTTCACAAATAGGACCGGTGCTCCCCATGGGGACACGTTGGGTTGAATATAACCCTTGTCCATCATTTCTTTCAATTGCAATTTGAGTTCAACTAACTCAGGCATGCTCATCTGGTAGGGTGTTCTAGACACCGGCACCGCTCCTGGTGCGAGTTCTATTGAGAATTCAATGTCTCTTCTCGGAGGTAGACCTGGTACCTCTTTCTGAAATACATCTCTGTATTCTCTTGGGGTAGGGTGATCATAGGGGCTTGGTTTAGTGCCTTCGATTGTTTTCAGTACTTGTATTGCATATAGGGGACATCCCCTTCGGCAATACTTTCTCATTTGCAGGGCTGATATCTGTCTCACCGAGACTGGTTTTCGGATCCCTTGGAGGGTTATCCTTTGTCCTTCTTTGCTCACACATTCTAAGGTTTTATGGTAACAGACCAATTTGGCTTTATGGGAAGCCAGCCAATCCATACCAATCAACAGGTCGTATGATCCCAGGGGTAATACATTAAGGGTTGCTTGGGTGGGGAATTCACCCAACATTAATTGGCAGACTGGTATGACCTCTACTACCTTCCTTTTGGTGCCAGTGGCTAACTATACCAACCATGGTTTAGTTTGCTTCTGTGGCTGTAGTTTACACTTATCAACAGCTTTAGGGGCTATATAACTCAAATTTGAACCAGGGTCAATCAAAACAGACACTAAATGGTTGGAAATCATACCTTCTATTTCCACCACTGAAGCTTGGTAGTCAGCGTGGTTATTATCCAAGGCTGCATAAATCTGTGGCACACTCCTTGCCACATCATTAACTGTGGTAGCTTCCTGAAGGTTATAGACTTTCCGAATGTTCTATTTTCGGTGTGGACAGTCTCTCTGGAGATGCTCTCCTCCACAATTCCAGCATTTCAAAGGTTCTTTCTTTCGGTTATTCGTCTTTGTCGGTATAGGTCCAGAAGTTTTATTTCCGTCCCCCGAGGGAAAGTTCTGATGGAGTACACTCTGGGTTGGAAAGTTCATTTTGTGGGTCTTCTTGTAGTTTTTCAATCCTGAGGATTTGCTCCGCTTCTTCTGAAATTTTGAACCATTCTTTTGTTTCCAGTCTCCATGAGACTCTTCCCGATGTCCATATTATTCATGACAATATGTTTCTTTTCGTATAGTGTCTTCTAAGGTCTTTAGCTCGTCGAATTCGATTCGGTCCCGGTATTATTTGGGTAGCCCACTGATGAAGCGTTGTTCCTTCGCCTTCTCTGCTTTGATGTAGGGTACATATCTCAATAAGTCGAGGAATTTTTTGACATATTCCTCCATAGTAAGTTGTCCCAGTTTGAGTTCATAGAACTCTTTAGCCTTATCGTCGAAATATCTTTCCGACAAATACTTCTTTCGGAAGTACTTCTCAAACCGTTTCCAAGATAGGTCCTCCTCGCGGACCCCCTTCATATTCTTAAGGTCATCCCACCAGATGGAAGCCTTTCTGTTCAGATTGAAAGTGGCCACTCAGGCCTTCAAATTTTCTGAAAATTTATGGACTCTGAAATATTTCTTCAGTCCGAGTAGCCAGGCCTCAGCTTCCTCTCCCTTCTTTATCTCACCGTCGAAAGAGGGAGGTTTGGCCTTTTTGAATTCCTCAAATTTATGACTCTTGGAAGTCTTTTGCTTCTTCTATTTTATGCGAGAGTAGGAACTGGTCCTGCTGCTGGAAGAGCCTTATGAATCGCCAGCTTCCTTCTCAGTGGAATCGTCTGGCACTGGTCCTTTACTTCTAGGGTGGACCTTTCTTGATGTGCTTCTCCCAGTATGGTCACTGACACGACCATGATTCTGCATCTCAGGTTCATGTTGCATTTTTCGTTGTAGGTCAGATAAGCTCTGCATTAGAACTGCATTAATTTCGGTTTGCTTTTCTTGTTCTTTCATCATCCTTTCATTGTCAGCCTTGCAGCTTTGCAATTCGACCATGAGACTCCTCACAGTCTCAGCTAGGTCTGGAGGGGTTCCTATTTCTCTTATTTCGTCAAACTCTTCGTCCCTATTGTGGGAGCCTTATCCCACCTCCTTGTGAGTCACCATACTCTGTGTCTGTAGATTCCCGCGGTTGATCGTCCACTCAAGTGAAAAGACAAACACTGGTTATTAGTCAAGAGTTAAATTCATTTTTTATAATTTGAGCATAAATTCATAACGCTTTCACATGCATACACAATCGGGTTCTTACTTTCCAAGTTTTTAATCCTGGACCAAAGAGTCAAGTTAGGGGGTTACTCATTGTAGGAGTGCTTCAAACGGAGTTTATGCGTGACTCATGCATGAGCCCAATCAGGCTGAGTGTTGTAACCATGCTCTGATACCACTTTGTGACATACCCACTACCTGAATCAAACGTTTAGTTCTCAACAATGAGAATCCCCGAATCTTGCATCAGTGAAATGCCAACCCTGAGCAATGGGTCTTTCATTTGCCTATACGGCTCTCTACACCTAACCATGGTCTTCCCCTAATGACAATTTCAATTTTTTGGGGTTTTGTCCTTTCTACTGTCGAGGTTTCCTATGCCCTTGATTCTCTGATATCCGACGAGCTCTCTTCCGGCCTTAGCCCCTCCGGGCTATGGCCTGGTCTACACGATCGTGCTCACGAGACCGCAGCCTTATATTTTTCTTTCCGTCGGGGTTCGGGATTTCTAATGCCAAAATGCATATGCCCTTTGGATCCGTGATCCTCCGATTCCCGACGCACTCCAACTTCCACTAGTCCCCTTGCGCTAGTCTTTTGGATTCGTACGAACTCCCTCTATGTGACAGCAGCCATACCTCCTCATCGGGGTTTTCAATGCCAAAATGTATGGGCTCATGGAATTCTCGATCCTTCGAATTCCGTCTTCCCGCTATGCTGACAGCTGACTCCCACTCATCGGGGTTTCGAGCATCGCGATTCCAAAATGCATAAACAAATTTTCATCAGGATTCCTGATATCCCGATGACACAAACGTCGATCAACAACTTCCTGTCGGGACTTTCCCCGATGGCGCTGATTGCTACCACGCATCCTCTTCTGATGGACGGTCCTGATTTCCCCAGGATTTCGAGATTTTTAATGTTCCCATTCTCACATCCTCAGGAACTCTGATTTCCCGATGCTGAATGTCCCGACTCTCTACGAATTTCAGACACCTGTCTCCCTAAACGGACGGCTCAGATTTTGTCGGGGTTTTTACTTCAGACTTCTCCGATCTCCTGTCCATGGGAATGTCGATTTCCTGACTCCCGATAGCAAACCTCGATCTTCACCACATGTATCCTCGACGGGCAGTTCAGATCTTCCCGACGTTTCGAGACTTGAAGTGTCTCAATTTTCTTGTCCTTGAGAATCCCGATATGTCGATGGTTGGAATCTCGATGGTAACCCTCAGACAGCTCCGATCCGATCCGACGGCTGACGGGTAATTAGACCAAGATCTAACGGTCTAGATCTGTCCTTCCTGTGCACACTCCAGAGACTAAACTCCGAGCATCTTAACCTGATCCAACGGCCGACGGGATTTCTGATGAGATCCAATGGCTCAGATTGTCCCACCTTGTGCATTCTTCCACTACTTCGTGGATGTGGAAAGATCAATGGTCCAAATGTTCTCCTGGGTCTTGGGATCTACAATCCTGATTTCCTCGTTGTTCACGAAGATAGAGGTAAAAAGGGGCAAGGTGTGTGACGCCCTCGTTACTTTTGTCAATCTAACGGTCGTGAATGGCTATGGGTCATCCGACGAGATCTCATTCGTCAATTTGTTACATATCCCTACACTGCTACCTCGGAACCTTAAGAGGGTCATTCCTCCTCATACAGGGTTAATAAGACTTGTGCGTTCAAGTCCTTTTTCTGGGTTCTTGGTGAACCTTTCTAAGGAGAGAATCTCTGTGAAGAGATCTATACCGGGGCATTTCCGGAGGCAGATAAGGGTAAACAGCTTCCCGAGAACGGGCTGGAAGCCTAACTTAGTTCGACTCATGCCTAATTAAATTCATTTCTCAACATAATCCATGCGTGGTCCTTCTGTTATAAGAATATATCTAACATTACTTATCAAAACACTGCACAGACATTCTTATATTGTAATTGTTCACCATTTCACAGTTTATGAGCATATATGTCAGCATATGAATTTCAAGATGCAATATGAACAAAACACTTATCAGAAATAACTTAAAAAGTGGGTGTGACTAATGAGAGGGGTGTTCGTTTCCACCCAACCATAGGCGTAGTGACTCCCAGCGGATTTACCACTAGCCACCCCTGAGCTGAGACCACGATGTCGTGAGACTGCATCTCTCCTTCTACCAGTGACCAGGAGTGAAGGTTGCAATCCTTCCCCTCTTTTATCACTCACTCTGCGTAAAAATGCCAGAGTTCCCCTCGCATCTTCCCTCTCAATCGCTTATGCCATACGCCTTATCCTCTCGCGAGGTTTCGTGTGGCACGATTACCCTTGCGCTAGTCAGTCATGATGGCTCTATGGATAGGCGGTTCACCTCCCCAACCCTCATCAAGCCATCAACCTACCAGCCTGCAAGGCATTAAATTCAGGGCCAGCGAGCCGCTTTTGGTTCTCTGGGCCAGTGAAGTCCAAATACGGTATTAATTCTCGGTGGAAGTTAACGCCACCTTTTCAGGTGCCTTCCACCGCCATCGTGGTCTCTTTTTCTGCACATCCCCTCTCAGTAGTCCTGTAATAAGTTCAAAATGTCATTCACATTTATGAGTTTTCCATAGTTCTTGGCCAGTCCAGTTATATTTACAAGCTGGGGGAAACAGGGTGTTACAGAAGTTCAGTGTGACAAGAATGAAAAATCCATCATGATGGAGTTAAATAAAATATTGATGATAATTCAGACGAGATTGATCGACAGCTGATTGGATCATTGATGTATCTGGTTAACACCAGACTTTATTCAAACCATGCAGTGAGTGTGCTTAGTCATTTCATGAGTCAACCGAGACAGACTCACTAGACAATAGAAAAACATGTATTGAGATATATACGAGGCACAGTTGGATATGGCCTGAGATATGTCTCCAGTGTGAACTTGAGTCTACAGGATATGTCGATTCAAATTGAGCAGAAAAGTATAGTGGATCGAAAGAGCACATCTAGTTGTTGTCTTACCATGAAGTTTTCCATGATTTCCTGATGCAGCAGGAAACAAAACTCTGTGGCCTTGAGTACCACAGAAGCAAAGTATATAGCATCAAATGAGAGAATCCATGTGGCTTCACAAGCTTCTGACAGATTTACTTGACCATGAGATGGATCATATGATGATAACCAAGAGTCGTGTGTAAATCTCCTTGAGAACCCAGTGTTTCTTGATGGATCGAAACAAGATGAGATAAAATATACTTATATCATAGATATGATGTTAAGGAAAATAATACACATGCAGTACCTTCCTACACATGAGCAAATTGCAGGCATATTCACCAAAATAACTTGGTGAAGAAATGCCTCCCTAGTTGAGAGGGAGTGTTGATGACTCCACCCAAGACAAAGTTCAAAGTACATATGTGTGATACTTGGAATGATAAAGAATATCTCCCTAGCTAAGAGGGAGTGTTGATGATTACAGCTATGTGAGACATTCTCCAGCTTATAAACTTGTGAGATGTGGATCATTGAAGCTATGTGAGACATTCTCTAGCTTACAAACCTGAGAGAAAGCCCCTAAGAAGGGTGTGTGGTTCCTATCTGAGACGGAGCTAGAATGTAGAGATGAACTCCTCCATATAGAGAGTTGAGAAGAACTCCATATGATTCTCTTGTGTAAAATAGTGAGAAAAGTGATCTGCAGAGTTGGACGTTCTTGTGGCTGACCACAAGGTGAATGTGTGAAATCCCAAAGTGTTGGGTGCATCGTCATGAGAACAGAAATGAAGATGATGTATTAGCCTCTTATGAGAAGAAGAGTTGATGAGAAAATCCAGATGACTCTCCTGCGTGATGCAGTGGGAAATAAAATTTGTTGAGTGGACGTGCATGTGGACGAGCACAGATGAATGTGATCCTAGTGGATGAGCACTAGTGAAGAAGTGGTTCTTCGGTGTAATGTAGTGAGCCAGAGATATGTACATCCATGTGGATGAGCACTAGTGGGTGTATAATATATCTTGTTATATTTTTCAAGAGTCAGACCTACCTGTAACCCTAATTGTAATGTAAAGGGTATAGGTCGGCCCCACCTTAATGTGATTGGTAATTAATGTAAAAGATAATTAATCTGGTTAATATTAATTATATTATAAGCTAGTGAGGTCAGCCTTGTTGTGCCAATAGACACTTTTGTTGACAAGTTTAGGTTAGTATAAGTAAAGGTAAATTCCCCATTGAGGAATCATATCTTTCAAGTGAGTTTGGAAATTTCAGAAAGTACGCCTTCTTGGGAAAAGTGCACACCTCTCTTGGGCGCTAGTCTTCTAAGGTTTGAGCACCCTCAAAGGATTTGGTTGCGTTTTATTCCCTTGTTGAGAAGGGTTTCCCAGAATACTTCTTATGTTCTTGTACATGGTGCTTCTTCTTGTGATCTTGGTTGTTGCAACATTAATGGTTATGGTTAAATGCTAAAAATGGAATGAACTTCATGCTTAACATTGCTCATTGAAAAATCAACACCTGAGTGGTCTAAGTTGAAGAAACGATTTGTCAAGCTTGTGTTCATGTTGAATAATTGGTTTGTCAAGCTCGTGAACATTCTCTCCCGGTGAGAGAACTATTGGGAATTGTTTCCTTGGGTACCAGGTTGCATCTACAAATCTTTGAGACTTCTTGTCTCGCTTGTTGTTGAATCCCCGGAAGGGAAGTGGGGCGGTCGAAGGACTGTCGAGCAGAGAAGGGGCACACTTATTGGGGTGGGATAGGCATGGGGAATGAGAGTTTGTAGGATAGTGGTTGGAGATGGAACCTTAGTATGATTTTTTATGTTGTTTGAGAGACCTTAGCCTAGCTAGGATTCCTTTTCCTGATGGATTTTAGCCCCAAATTGTGGGTAACATACTGTTGAGAGTTTATGAGAAACATAGTCTATGGCTAAGAGAAAAATATGAGGTTTGCGCACATTTGGTGGCTTATTTACACAAGAGAAGTGTTTATTATGTGTTTGTTTAATTATTGTGTGCTTATTTATCTTATTTATGTTATGGGTATTTGTTGTTTTAGTTATACTTAATTTTATATGTTGATAGAATTGAATAGGACTGCATAATTTTGTGCATATGTAGAGCATTCTGTAAATTTAATGGTATCAAACTTAGAATTTTGGTGTGCATAGCCTAGCTTGGAGCTGGGGATGCTATAGAAGGTCAAAATTTATGTTTTGATAGCAGCTAAAAAATTTGGGAGAGTTTGATGGATCGAAGGTCAAGATTGTGTTTGGTTTTGAGATCAACGACCCAATTTCATCCTAGATTGATCAAAAAACTTATAAGTTTTTAAGTGTTGGAAAATTGGAGCACAATGAAAGTGGAGATCCATTTTCATAGTTTAGAAAAATGGATCAAATTGATAGTTGAGATCTATTTTCATAGTTTGGAAAAATGGAGAAAATAACAGCGGTCGAGACCCATTTTCAGAGTTGAAAAAATGGGGAAGATCGAAAATCGAGATCCATTTTCAGAGTTGAAAAAATGGAGCAAATCGATGATTGAGATTCATCAGTAGAGATGGGTGGAGTATAGTGAATCAATGTTTGAAATCATTTTAACTTGGAGATCGACAACCCAGATTCATCATGGATTTTAGTCGAAAAGTTCTAAGTATTAGAGTTCAAAAAAATTTATGAGTGAATTTAGTCGGCCAAGAGAAATTCTAGATCATTGATGGTTGAGTTGGAGAAATCGACAAATTGTTTCATTCGGCCAAGAGAAATCATCGATCGTCGATGTTTTGGTTGGAAAAAATGATAGAATGGTTGGTTCATCCAAAGGAAATCATTGATCGTCAATGGTCAGGCCAACAAAATCAATGAAGTGTTTTGTTTTCCAAAATAAATTGTCAATCACCAATGAAGGGGAAGAGGAGGATGAGGTTTCATGCCACATCATTATCCACATGTCATGCCACATCATCATCCATGTGTCATTCCCCATCATCATCCATGTTTCATACCATGTCAGCCAAGGGAAATTTTCTATCATTGATGATCAGATCATAAAAATCGGTGAGGTGATTAGTTCGAACAACAGAAATCGTTGATGGTTGGGTCTCCAAAATCACCGAAGTGTTTTTTTTCACAAAGAGAAATCATCGATCGTCAATGGGGTTCTGTATTTTGGAAAACCAACGGTATTGATTTCTTCCTAGTTTGTGATCAATGGTGGAGATTCATTTGTAGGCCTGGGAAAGGTTTAACGAATCTATGGCTAGGATTATTCTCAATTTTGAGATCAACGACTTAGATTAAAAAACTATTATAATAGTAAAACAGACAATTTTCTACAAAAAATTTCACATTTTTAAAGGTCATCAACTTGTGGAGGCATTTTGAGGCCCTAAATAATATTTTTTAGGTAATGGAAATCGAGAGAAATTTGTGTACCTTTGGTACATAGACTCTACTGTTTAAAATGAAAGGACTTGAAAAGATATTTTCAACGAGCTATTCTAAGCACAAAACAAATCTACTATGAGGAAATTACAGCTAAAACAATACAAGGTATATTTTCGGCACCGGTTTATTTCCAGAGGACATAACGCCTTGCTTAGAAGTCAGTTTGAAACATGGGAGTAGCTTGTAGAAATCCTATGGACTGTAGAAAATTTCCACGAAACCAGATTGGAATATGGGCACCTAAAATTGTATAGGATGGAAAAGAAGACACATGTAAGAGTGAGGGGTAAAAATGATAAATAGTCTAAACTTCCATAGACCACAACTTTCAACTTGGAGCTCAGATTTGGGAAAATGAGTAGTCAATGGAAAGATATCGAAGAGAAGACATTTATCAACCCAAAATTTTGAATTGGGCAAGATAGTTTCTCATAAAATAATAAAACAATTTTGCAGCAGTAAAAACAAAGCAATGAGTGGAAATTACAAATTGAATAAGTTGTAATTTTTCGCTCATAACTTAGAATGAGGCATGAGTATAGCCGTTGAAAAGATGTTTCAAAAAGGAATATGTATAAATTATCATATTTTGAATTACTGCATTTTTTCTTCATTAATTGAAATGAAAAATGGAATGTGATATAATTATGAAATATTTTAGAGTATGCATGTTCTAACAATAATTATTACCTGCACATTTCTTACAGAATTAGAGATATAGGAAAACAATTTTGGTTCTTATATGAGGATTGAAGTTATGGAAGATGTGAAAGGATATTACTTCCATGAGGAAGAGGTCATAGGTCTACATGTCATCATGAGAAATGCTAAGACAGATTCTAATGAAAGAAGAGGCGAGCAAAAGCTTGTAACTATGAGAATCCTCCAAATAGAAGTGCAGAGCTATAGGGAAAATAATGAAAGGATTATGAAAGCTCAGAAAAAGATACTATAGAGTCTAAATATGTTGCAAAGGAAAGACAATAAATATTGACACAAATAAATTTGTTAGTGATAGACAAGTGACATCATCTAGATATCATAGAAGAAGGGATGATCATGGAAATGACAGACAATCAATAACTATGAGAAGGTGTCATCAATCCCCAAAATAATCCACTAGAAGAGTTCATGCAAGTTCAATTCTAGGAAGAAACCCAAGTGTTTCTCTAGTTAGTAGGTAGATAAAAATGTCTGAGTTAGATATTTTACAAGTTGAACTCAATAAAATCAAGCCGCCAACTTTTATTGGTGAGCATAGAAAGGGAGAAGGGATCGAAGCATGGTTGTTGGAAATGAAGAAATATTTCCCGCTGCATGATTGTCCCTCAAGGGTAGAAACCAGAATTGCAACCTACCACCTACAAGGAAAGGCATCCATGTGGTTGGATCAGTTTAAGCAAGTCAAAGAGCTTCATGACAAGAAGTCCTCATGGAGTCAGTTCAAAGGATGTTTCCAAGAGATTTTTTCGATCAATCATATGAAAGAAAGATGAAAAATTTATTTGAACTCAAGTTGAGAAGCATGACAATGGATGAATATGAGAAGAGGTTCTTTGAGTTGCTAAAGTGTGCGAGCTTCATAAAATATGAAAAGGTCAAAATCAAAATATTTATGAGTGGGTTACCCTCATTCTACAGTGACAATATACAATATGATAACCACAAGAATTTGGAGGAAACCATAAGAAGATAAAATAATCTTTATGAGAAAAGCAGAGAGAGGTCAATATTCAAAAAAGTTTGGAATGACAAGATGAAAGGTAAAAATGAGCAAAGTAAAAAAGTTTTTAAGCCCCCCTTTTTCAAAAATAACTCCCAAGAAAATCAGCAAGGACAGTCAACCCAAAATGAACCTAGGATAGCAGATTCAATTGGAAAAA
Organism: Picea engelmannii; assembly: GCA_009831015.1. NCBI lineage: Eukaryota > Viridiplantae > Streptophyta > Pinopsida > Pinales > Pinaceae > Picea > Picea engelmannii. The sequence continues at coordinate 495,824 of ML776678.1, read as the reverse complement.
GGTCAGCATACCATGAAGTGTTTGGGGTGTGAGGGAGATCATTTGTATATGGACTACCCTCACAAAGGTGAAAGAATGAGGATTATCCACAATATTCAGGAGGCTGAAATAGTGGAAGACATGGAAGGAAACATGCCAAGGATTTATGCATCCTTGGATAACAAAAAAGAAAATTATCAATCCCCCACAATTGAAGTGGAATGTAAGATTCATAACCAGCCCATAGAAATTTTAATTGATTCCAGAGCTAGCCATAGTTAAATAAACTCTAACATTATTGAAATATTTCACTTGCAAAGGAGTAAACATAAAAAATCTTGGTTAGTTCAGTTAGCCATAGGGGCTAAGAGGAAAATCAATGTGGTATCCCCATTTTGTGGATAACTAAGGAAATGATGTCTCTGGGCCCTTGGGTTGTAGATAAGGAGTGTCAAGAGACTACATGACCAGCAGTACAATTTTTCACAGATGGAAAACCCACTCACTACCACAGATGGTCACAGGTTTACAGATGGCATCCACCACACCAGTTGGCTTCCGAAAGGTAGTAAGCCTTGCTCCATGAGGTACAAGTTAGTATTATGGTGAGCATCATTTCAATATTTAAGACATTTTATTATGTTGTATCTTATATTTTCTCTAGATTTCATGATATGTGCTTGGACATTGTGCCTTTTTCCATGCTTCACCTTGGTGGTTGACATTGTTCCCTAGTAAGTAGTTTTCCTTGGGGATGGGTTTGTCAGTGGTAACTCCCTTAATGAGCCATCTTACCATTCCCAACCATACTTACCACTTTCCATATTTATTCCCCTCCATTTCCTTATCTCTTGGGATTTTAGGGTGTATTGACCCAAGAAGGGGTTGCCCCTCATTATATGGAAAGAAGGGGCTAAAGGCCCACAGGGGTTGGTGTTGGGTAAAAGATAAAATCCTTATATAAACCTTCAAGATGCTTCGCACAGAGGTCACCCAAGAAAGCAATGAAATGTTTATATTTAAATAAAAGGGACCCACAATACAATAAAGAAATGCTTGAAAGGTTAGTTGAAGGATAAGAAGTATCATCACAAGTCAGCCTATCACGTCCATGAATATCTAGTGGTATGACATTACCATCATTTGGTCACCAAACCAGGGTAATGGCTCTCAGTTGCATCGCTAGGAGAAAGGGGGTCACATCACGAGCCAACCTTCCAATTTCCATTAGGTGTTTGTGGGTGACATTGCCACTACCTAGTCACCACGCCAAGGAAGTGACCTTCAATATCTCCATATGCTATTATGAAAGAAATTATAAAGAAAGAAAGATAAAATACAATTGATGGGATTGGAAAAAGTGCATTATGGATGAAGGTACCACACACCCTCTACAAAGGAACCCATGAATGAGACACTATGACTCATAGTATGTCATGAGCCCTATTCCCATTGAGTCTTGACCCCATACACCTCATAAAATTTACATGGATTAGAGAGGGACCTCTTGGAAGCTCTCCTTGACCTAGGGAAAGATCTACCCAATAGAACACCTCGTCAACCCTCCCATACTTAAGTTTGACAAGTCGCATAGCGTCTTTGAGCTGTCAATTTTTTGATATGGTGATATTTGATGCACATGATTCGATGGCTTATTTATTGATTGGATAAACTTATCATGATGTTATGACTTGATATCCTTGGAGGGAATGTTCATTTGTCTTTGCAGGACCTAGATGGTGGACATTTTTGGGAGAACAAGCCTAGCTTGGGCTTCCATGGGGCTGCAAGACCACAGGTTGGATGCCAGAGGCCCGCATGCCAGATGAGAGAGATCAGACTTGGACAAACTTGATGATGACTTGGACGACCTAGCCCACCCCCTGTTTGCCAGATGATTTTCCCAGGAGGGGAAAAATGTCCCACTTTTGAGTTTGACGTCATGACCTTAGGGGCTACGGCATGGTGATGAGGTGCCACTCTTTGACACATGGAATTTTTGAGGAGAATAAGTTATACACCATGATATGAGTGCTTAGATTCTTGACCCATGGCCTTTGGAGGCCCATCCATGGTTCTCCAACACAAACAATTTCCTCAAAGTGGAAAAACATCCCCTAAGGGGGTGACGTCCTCCTAAATTAGGGTTTTATTTGTGCAAAAAGTGAAATTTTAAGTGAATTTTTTAATATTATTTTGTTAAGGGGGAAATATTAGGGTTGTTGACCCCTAATATTGTGGTTTACTCCTTATTTTATGGACAAACTATTATAGCTACATTTAGTATAAATAGAGATCATAAGATCTCATTTTAATCATAACTCTCCCTCTTGTGAAAGGCTTTGGCCTGAAATTTTCATCCATCTTAGCTCTTTTAAGATCTTGTGCACTTTTTTATGGCTATGTTATGAATGGTTGATGGAGGAAGGCCTAGCTCTAGATTTGGATGATGTTTTCTAGCTCTTGTGGTGAATTGTCTTATCATTTCTCTTGATCTTGGTATGGTTTTTACTTTCTTGATATCATTTTATTCAAGTCAAGTATTGTTATGCTAGGAGATAAGTGGGAAGTATAAGGGGAATACACCCCCACCATAGCCTTCATCATTTTTTTTCTTCATCTCATTGATTAAGGGTTTTCTAAGAGAAGTATAAGGGCATACACCCTCTTAGCTTAAACCCTAGCTTAGAGAAACTTTCCTTGGGAAGTAAAAGGGATTAGACCTTCGAGGAGGTCGCTTCTCTAAGCTCTGTTTGACTCAATTAACCCAATAGTAAAGGCACTAGTCATTGATTTGTTGCAATGGAGAAAATAAATATTGCATTGGGAAACGTGATTTTCGGTCATTTTACTTCTTGCAAAGTGGATTGTTTTCCTTGTGCCTTGGGTACCTCACAACCACTAGGGTGTCCCCATATAGGGGATACTTATTGATTCTATTAAAAAACTGCATCTTTATCCATTAGGGCTGCAGAAATCCTAACTTACTTACTTAAATAAATCTCTTATCAACCATTGGTTTTTGCTCAAAGTTTACACACTTGTTCTCTTTGGTCCAGTGCACTTTTTGGCAATGTTTGAGGAGATTTCAGTGGCTGATTTTATTTTTGTAATACATTGAATGTTACAGCCATAAGTCTGATATAATTTGTTGTAGAAAAGTGTTTACAACAACCTTATATTTTATGCTAAGAGTATTGGTTTTTCATCTTGAGTTTAGCTAGTCAGAGAAGATTATAGTATCATTTTCTTGTTGATATATATTGTTATATATTTATTCAAATTAGGTACAGAAATCTTAAATTTTTTATCCACCTAATAAATATTATTGCAAAGTGTTTTTTCTTGTGTCTCGGGCAAGTACAATCATCCGGAGAAGTATTATACATGTGGGGAAAAAATCACCAACTTACAAGGCACCTCTTTCCACCTTTAATTCCACTTAGACTTGACCTATAGGGGCTTCACTTCCATCCATATTCATCTCCATATCAATCCTCCCCAGGGTCATTAGGATTGCCTCCCTAGAGTGACCTAGTCACCCTTGAAGTACGGGACCTACATTGAGGTGACATTGGGTGTAGGATTCCCAAGTTGTAGCACTTGTATTGTGTTGGGTCAGGATTTCCCAACCTACAACTTGTGCTATAACATTTTGGCTTCGTTTTCGGGGAGGATTTTGAATCCTCATCATACCCTAACAACACTTTGGTAAGTTATCCCAAAGCCCTTCCCTTAGCTTACCTAGCGACTCCATGCAAGGAACGTTCAATTTCCACCTTCCTTGATGAGTTCATTTTGAAACTCATCTGGCGACTCCACCTTCCCAGAACCCTTCTTTCCCCAAACATTTTCCCCTAGGAGTTTCAAGCCTTCTAAGATTTACCAAAGAAGGCCTCCTCTCAACTTCAAGCCTCTCATTGCTAAAACCCTTTTCCATAAATCTCTTCCCCTTTCTCTAATGGATCACCCTTGGGAAAGAGACCTCTACAAACCCCTTAACATGGAAAATATCCAAGGTTACCTAACTAGATACCAACATATGTCAAAAAGTGGTTGCCAAAGTTCCCAGGAAACAATGTGGTAATTTCTGAAGACCGCAATTGTGTCATGGGCCAAGATATGGACAATGCAGGTATTGATCACAAATATGTGGCCATGAGATGTTTCACTTCATCACTAACTGAAGAATCCCTTGATTGGTTCATAGGACTCCCTGATAATCATATAATGACCTATGATGATTTGCCCACCTTATTTAAAAGCAGGTGGTCAAGAAAAGCAGATGGTGGGACACTTGCAACTCAGTTCAATCAAATAAATAAAAATGAGAATGAAATGGTAAAGGAATTCATTTCAATATTTGTCAGGTTGTACAATCAAATTCTAACATATTACCACCTCACATCATCATCAATTTGTATCCTTTACATGAATGCCTTTGAAGGGAAATTATGATACATTCTTAAAGATAAAAAGGCCCACGTCATTGGCAGAGGCTAAATATTTTAGTATCGACATTGAAGAAAATATCCTTCATGCAAAAATAGAACCTTTTAAGTACCCTCATAGAAAGACAGAATCAAGGACTAAGTTTTCCAACAACAATGTTCATGATCTAACTTCTCTCCTGACTCAAAAGATAGACCAAATGAATACTCAGTTTGATCAGGTGAAGAATCATCTTATGAACCGTATGACTACAGTGGAAAGAAATCAATATTCTCCCAGAACTCAGTTTTCCAGACAACAGAGAGATGCCACCGGTTGGAAACCAAGACCTCAATAAGAGTCAAATGCCCTGGATGATTTGAAACTTGTTGGGATAGTTGATATAGACACTTCGTGTCTTCCATGTCAAGAACCCCACAAGGAAGATGAATGCCCCTGATAAGATGAATATTATCCTTACGATATAAACTTCATGATTTTTAATCTCAACGATGAACATGTTACTCAAGAACAGATCAATGAAGATAGAAGAATAGGAGAAAGAGAAGGGAGAATCAGGGCCTTAAATAAAATGACAAATGATCCAAAGAAGGAATTGAGGAGGTTAATTATAACCTACAGAAGAAAAAATGCTTCAGCCCCTCCGTCATAGCTTGATACTCCTCTTCCACCAGCAAAAAAGGTGGGTCCACCACCTCCACCGCTGGTATGTTGTAAAATTTTGAGACCCGAGAGATCTAGAATTTGATGAGAAAAATAATACTAATCCAATGAATTTGCAAATAAACAAAGAAGAGAGAGATAGAGAATAATTTATTCCACAAGAATGAATGTATTCACAATATGTTCGAAATTACAATGAGATCAATCCAATATGTAGAGAGGAATTGATCTTGTCACTAATAATAGAAATTGCCACTAAAAGCAGTATAAAAATGGCTAAATCACATGTCTAAACCTATAAAATAGATAACCCACACCTAACATGAGTATGATAGTCTGAAAAGTGTGAGTTTACTAACTGATTAGCTAAACATGCAAAGTTTACTAAAGAAAGGGGGTAAATCCCTAAAATCAAGGGACAGTTTCCTTGATTTAAGGAGGAAATGCACTCTCTTTCCTTTAGGTGTTTAAACTTTGCATGGAGGTTGGAAAGGAGTTATTAAGTGGAGTTCTAACTAAAGAACTCAAATTTAACTCCCTAAACTTAAGGGAAAATCCTTAAAATCAAGGAAGGTGTATCCTACCCTCTTTAGAAAGTCAAATCAAGTGAGGAAAAATGCATTGGAATGCATTAACCAAGGTCTAGGTTCCTAAGACAAGTAATACACCAAGGGAAGTTAGTATTATTCTCTAACGCCCCCCTTAATCCTAACTGTAGTGACATAATAAGAAAATGTGAGTCTCGGCTACTAGACCATTTTAGGTACTCAATACAATAATGAACCCCTCATAAAATGAGGAAAGAGGGAAAACCCCCCCCCAAAAAAAAAGAGGACATAAAAAATGTGAGAAGGAACAAAAAGCAGTTGTTAAGCAACCATGTACTTCACTCCAAGAAAACCTTGCAACTGTGCAAATTTGTGCTCATTGAATATTTTGTTGAAGATGTAGATGTCTGCATGGAACTGATGAAGTAGATGCAGCATTGAGATGTCCACACATATCCACTTCCTCTTCTTGTAATGAAAAATATCCAAATAAATTTGGATGAAACTTTGAAAAACATGTGGTTGTTTACCAAAAAACGTTGAAATTTTATTGATTTTAAAATGCTCATAACTTCACTTCCCGAACTCCATTTCGGACGATTTGTTTTTTGAAATTGGGTATTTTTCTGAGAAGAATTCAAATATCCATTTTTTCTGCAATTTTTGCTCAGAAAATATCAGAATTGAATCTAATGTGTGATGTCCCTTTTTTGTCTCCTGAGATGCATGCATGGTGCATGCAAAAGTGTCTACATGTGACTCACGATATGCATGCAGTATAACTTCCACATGAAACTCAGAAAATAAATATGAAATGGAGTAGACATCATCTGCAATTAATGGAATACAAATTTGTGCAGATACTTGTGTATAAGACTCTTCAGAATAAGAGGCTTGATCTTCTTATGGTTTCTCTTCTAGTTCTATCTTTCCAATCTTCTGTATGAAATCTTCACAATCTTATTTATTCCCGAATAGAACCTCCAATATGGTCCATAATTCATTTGGAGTTGAGTCTTGTGAGTCATCATATACTTGGTGGAGAATTTCAGGAGAAATAAATCATAGGATACATCCTATGGCCATATCTTGTCTATTGAGAAATTTGTTTTTCTCATCGGCGGAATCAGACTATACTTCCATTTCCATAGTTATACGGTAGATACCCTTGCTTTGGAGAGCAAGGGTGATCTCGGATTTCCATTAAAAGTAGTTGAATGGAGTTAGGAAAACATGCTTGGGTTGAAGGTGTTGATCCATTGATTTTTTTTGCCTCCTTTGATGATCTTTCACCTGCAAATAAAACTAGTATACCTCTCCCTCAAATTTCCTGAGACTCTGCTACCATGTAAAATTCTTAGACCCGAGAGATCTAGAATTCGATGAGAAAAATAATATTAATCCAATGAATTTGAAAATAAACAAAGAAGAGAGAGATAGAGAAGAATTTACTCCACAAGAATGAATGCATTCACAATATGTTCGAAATTACAATGAGATCAATCCAATATGTAGAGAGGAATTGATCTTGTCACTAATAATAGAAAATGCCACTAAAAACAATGTAAAAATGGCTAAAGTACATGCCTAAACCTATAAAATAGATAACCCACACGTAACATGAGTATGATAGGCTAAAAAGTGCGAGTTTACTAATTGATTAGCTAAACATGCAAAGTTTACTAAAGAAAGGGGGTAAATCCCTAAAATCAAGGGACGGTTTCCTTGATTTATGCAGGAAGTGTGCTCTCCTTCCTTTAGGTGTTTAAACTTTGCATGGAGGTTGAAAAGTATTTATTAAGTGAAGTTATAACTGAAGAACTCAAAGTTAACTCCCTAAACTTAAGGAAAACTCTCTAAAATCAAGGAAGGTGTCTCCTACCCTCTTTAGAAATTCAAATCAAGTGAGGAAAAATGCATTGAAATGCATTAACCAAGGCCTAGGTTCCTAAGACAAGTAATACACCAAGGGAAGTTAGGATTATTCTCTAACACCCCCCTTAAGCCTAATTGTAGTGACATAGTAATAAAATGTGAGTCTGAGCTACTAGGCCATTTTAGGTACTCAATACAATAATGAACCCCTCATAAAACGAGGAAAGAGGGAAACCCCCACCTCCCTCCCCCCGAAAAATTTAAAAAAAAAAAAAAAAAAAA
>ML776678.1:450166-487975 GCA_009831015.1 Picea engelmannii | reverse complement strand
TGCACAGATCTGATGAAGTAGATGCACCATTGAGTTGTCCATGCATATCCACTTTCTCTTCTTGTAATGAAAAATATCCAAATAAAGTTTGGATGAAACTTTGAAAACCGTGCGGCCATTTCCGAAAAAATGCTGAAATTTTGTTGATTTTAAAATGATCATAACTTCACTTTCCGGACTCCATTTCAGATGATTGTGTTTTTGAAATTGGATATTTTTCTAAGAGGAATTCAAACATCCATTTTTTTCTACAAATTTTGCTCAAAAAATATTAGAATTGAATCTGATGTATGCGGCCCCCTTTTTGTCTCATGAGATGCATGCACTGTGCATGCAAAAGTGCCTGCATAGGACTCCTGAGATGCATGCAGTATATATTCCACATGAAATTCAGAAAACAAATATGAAATGGAGTATACATCTTCTGCAATTAATGGAATACAAATTTGTGCAGATACTTGTGTAGAAGACTCTTCAGAATAAGAGGGTTGATCTTCTTATGGCTTCTCTTCTAGCTCTATCTTTCCAATATCCTGCATGCAATCTTCACAATCTTCTTTATTCTTGAATAGAACCTCCAATCTGGTCCATAATTCATTTAGCGTTGATTCTTGTGAGTCATTATATACTTGGTGGATAATTTCAGGAGAAATAAATCATAGGATACATCCTATGGCCATATCTTGTCTATTGAGAAAGTTGTTTTTCTCATCGGCGAAATCAGACTCTACTTCCATTGCCATAGTTATCCAGTAGAGACCTTTGCTTCAGAGATCAAGGGTGATCTTGGATTTTCATTCAAAGTAGTTGAATGGAGTTAGGACAACATTCTTGGGCTGAAGGTGTTGATCCATTGATTTTTACTGCCTCATTTGATGATCTTTCACCTGCAAATAAAACTAGTATACCTCTCCCTCGGATTCTATGAGGCTTTAATACCATGTAAAATTATGAGACTCGAGAGATCCAGAATTCGATGAGAAAAATAATATTAATCCAATGAATTTGCAAATAAACAAAGAAGAGAGATATAGAGAACATTTTACTCCACAATAATGAATGTATTCACAATATGTTTGAAATTACAATGAGATCAATCCAATATGTAGAGAGGAATTGATCTTGTCACTAATAATAGCAATTGCCACTAAAAGCAGTGTAAAAATGGCTAAAGCACGTGCATAAACCTATGAAATAGACAACCCACACCTAACATGAGTATGATAGGCTTAAAAGTGGGATTTTACTAAATGATTAGTTAAACATGCAAAGTTTACTAAAGAAAGGGGGTAAATCCCTAAAATCAAGGGACGGTTTCCTTGATTTAAAGAGGAAGTGCACTCTCCAGCCTTTAGGTGTTTAAACTTTGCATGGAGGCTTGAAATGAGTTATTAAGTGGATTTATAACTAAATAACTCAAATTTAACTCCCTAAACTTAATGAAAACTCCATAAAATCAAGGAAGGTGTCTCCTACCCTCTCTAGAAATGACTTACTAGTTTTTGGATCAAAATGACCCAGGTAAGTAGGTAAGTCATTTTGATTCCCTGCATTTGCATCCTGATTGCTCATACTAGTTTAGATTCATTTCATTTTCATTTTACTCTACTTGCATATTGATTTCATGCTTAGTTTAGAATTTTTTGAAAAAAAATGTCAAAATTTTCTTTTTCTAGCTTAGTCGGTTTGGATTATGATCATATGAGAACAAGGATGAGTAGGTCATCCTGCACTTGACAATTTGATGTTTTCTTGCAGGCACAAGTCTTCCAGGATATGTTGTGGTTCTCATGCACTCTACGGGGAGCACATGTCCCCAAGTAGGAGACAAATGTTATCCTCATTTTGTGGATAACTAAGGAGATGATGTCTCGAGGCCCTCAGGTTGCAAATATGGAGTGTCGAGAGACTACGTGACTAGAAGTACCCTTTTTTATAGATGGAAAACCCACTAACCACCACAGATGGCATCCACCACACCAATTGGCTTCCAGAAGGCAGTGGTCCTTGCTCCATGAGGTACAAGTCAATATTATGGTGAGCATCATTTCAATATTTAAGACATTTGATTATGTTGTATCTTATATTTTCTCTAGATTTCATGATATGTGATTGGAAATTATACCTTTTGCGCTTCTTCACCTTCGTGATTGAAATTTTCCCTAGTAAGTGGTTTTCCTTGGGGATGGGTTTTCCACTGGGAACTCCCTTAATGAGCCATCGTATCGTTCCCAAACATACTTATCACTTTCCATCATTATTCCCCTCCACTTCCTTATCTCTTGGGATTTTAGGGTGTATTGACCCAAGAAGGGGTTTTCCCTCATTCTATGGGAAGAATAGGCTAAAGGATCAGAGGCGTTGGTGTTGGGTAAAATACAAAATCCTTATATAAACCTTCCAGATGCTTCCCCCAAGGATCACCCAAAAAAGCAATGAAATGGTTATCTTTAAATAAAGGAGACCCACAATATAATAAAGAAATGATTGAAAGGTTATGTTGAGGGGTCATAAATCCCTTTAACTCAATAGTAGGAACCAAACCCGCCACAAAGGCCCAATTAGACTCTGCAGCGTTTAATGGTGGAATGGTTCTCCAAATCTTTCGATCTAGCCAAATTATCGATGGGATTATGTGGTGATTGACAGGATATCTTCCTATGAAAGTTTCTTCTTCAATTTAAACGTTCTATTTTTTGTCTTTTCTTTTGTAAGATGAATCTGATAAAATGATTTGTGCTAGTATAAACCAACTGGTGGAAGGGATTCCTAACAACTGAAGAAGGTTGAGCTTGGGATAGCCCTCGTGCTCAAGCATGCAGACAAATATATTCACATTTGTGACAATCCTAGTACTAATACATTAATTTGTTAGTATTTCAATTATTGATTGAGATACAATTATCATAACAAAACACGCATGCAATAAGATGATGGCAAGAAAAATAGTTTCCTTAGCTCTAGCATTAATCACACATTAACACAACGATTTTCTTTCATCATTAGAGACAAGATCTACAACAATATTGAAACAACTAACTTATCAATAGATTCAGAAACTCTTACTCATTACAACATCCATCAATGAAATAAAGTTGGAAGTAATTCCTCCTCAATACAATCACACAATGCCTTTGACGAAAAATAGAAATTTGTCTCTGGTCCTAAACAGGACTTCTCAATTAAGGTAGTTCAAAAATAGTTCTTTACAATTCCAAAAATGAGGGTCTTTCCAAAACCATCAACCTTTTCTAAAAGGTCAATCCTCTTATTTATAATTATTCATTAACTAAAAATAGTTATTACAAGTGAGAGATAAATAAAACAAAATATTTCCACGTGGCACTTTCATCTCTTTGTTCTCTAGAAATCATAAAATATTTTTACTGAAGTGGATGACTCTTCCCATATTTCTACCATTTGACGAAGAGTTCCTCGCATGTGTTGGCATATGGGAACCTGTGTTGGTCCATCGGGGATGAAATAATTTCTTTCACTTCTACTTCTCATTCTCTGTTCTTTATTATTTTAACACTCAACCGTTGCATAATTGCTCAAGCCTTAATCGAATGCTCCATGAACTGTTGTACTTAATCGGGTTCCATGCTTGCCACCTTTGTTATCTCTATTGTCCACGTCGAGTCTTGTTATGCATGTTTCTTGACTATATCATGCAGGTTGACAAAGTCTTCAGGTGAGACAAATTCTGGGAGGTCGATGCCTTTCATCTCCCAATTAATATGTTCTCATCTCTTTTTGCACTAGGTCCACTTCTCTTGAATCTCTCGTTGAGGTTCCTAGGCCATTTTTACCCAGTATTCGAATACTTTCCTGATCTGACCGATGTTGTTATCCCTTAGCACCCGAATACCATGCTCTTCGACATCTCGACCCTTTTGAACTGCGCTAATGTAATTGATCCTTTCTACTTCTTGGTGAGATTTTTCATACCACCTTTCCACATCCTTGCAGGTCACTAAGGCCATAAGGTTGTCTTCTTAGAAGTTGGCTATACCTGCCATGAAAAGGTGTCATTCATTTGTGAATTTGGCATAATCATCTTGTAACTCACTTCTAAAAAACACCTTGGCTTGTGTGGAGTTCTGATAGTATTTTTCCAAATGGAACAGATGCTCCAACTCCTTAAGTGCAGCAGCCAGCTCCTTTTCATCCCTCATTGCTCTATCCAATGTGGCATATGTGATGGCCATCCCTACGCCAATAATATTGGATGTCTTGGCATGTTCTGTGTTGAGCAGCTTCTCCTCCGTAGTGATGAGAATTGAGCTATCTAGCATGAGCCTTCTCTTCTTTGTGGTCCTCTTCATGATGTATTTTATTTTTCTGTCATAGGCGATCGCTTGTATGTAGGCGACCTCATCAACAAGTTAGGGGATTTATTGTTCTAACCAGGTTAGAGTATCTCCATGGATCCTGGCTATATGTATATGTTCCAGTATTGGTTCATGAACTTCTTATATATGTCCCGATGGCTCGACCCTCATTTTTTGTTCATCAACTAGCGAGGTATCGGCCAAAACTAAAGAACTAGGGGTAGGTTTGGTACTTACTTGGTAATCTGTTGTCGAAGTGTCGATTTCTTGTTGTGAAACTTTCTCTTTATGACCACCCGATCCTAGTTCATCCTTTGTGCTGTCTTTTGGGGTCCCTGGTAGGTCAAGAAACTGAGTGTCTAAGGAACTTTAGACCTCGTAGTGGCTATGAGAAAGCTCTTGAAACAGAGCATCAGAACTTGGGGTGGATGCTTTCTCAGGTTCCTTCTCCTCTGTAATCGATATTGGGGTTATCAGTGAAACCTTTGAACTCTCCTCATCATCATAGATGATTATTAAGTCGAACAAGGGGTTTGGTATGCTTGTCCTACCTGGTTTCCTTGATATCACAGGTTGGCTTTAAATTTCCCCTGGTGATCTGATCTATGGTGATGGAACTTCAGGGTTTTATGGCTCGGTGATTTCTTCAAGTTGTATTGGCTTCCTCTGCTTGTGATTGGGTCATCCGAGAGGATCCTCGTCTTCTCTACAAGATCAAGATCATTTTGTAACTGGTAAATGATTCTCTGCACCCCTTCTAGCAAGAGCAATCCTCTTCTTTGTGCCTCTGTGGTCTCTGTTGCCCAGACTTCTTGCCTAACTCTGAGGGCCTCTTGAGTCGATTTATCTATAGTCACCACCTTCTCGTCCATGCTCATAGCCTTGAACCTGGTCATGTTCAGGTTGGCCATCCTCTGTACTACTTCCTCCCAGTCCTGAGTGAATTTGGTAAAAATTTCATCCTCAAATTTGTCATGTGTGTATGGCCAACAGGATGATACATGTGAATCATGTTGGGGAACCAGGATTTTAGGGTCATGCTTGCAAAATCGGCCTATCGAGAACTTGAATTCAAGTTGGCTTAGCCCTTCTTGTTTGGCTTGAGCAATGTCCTTTACCAAATAAAACCCCACATGGAAGTCGTAGGGTATGAAAGCTTGCTTCTTGTCCTTGACTAGTGTGGCCTTATAGCCCTATAGGATAGTCTAATAGCATATTTCTCCCACAATGAGTCAGTCTGGGACGTGAGAAGAGAGTATATGTAGTGCGTCGGTGGCCCTAAACACTCTGATATAGGTTGTGCATTTATTTAAATACCAGTGGCCTACCTTTGCCACCATTTTCTTGGCCACTGTGGATAGTCTTAGGCATTCCTTTTTAAATACAATAAAATAAATATGGGCGATGAATTAATTGCAAATGAGTGAGTAGGATGTTTTGTAACTATTCTCCCATAGTATGTTGAAGTAAACATGAACAGGAAGCTCTGCAACATGCAACTTAAATTCATGTTGGTGAAGACATTTCTCGCACAGATCACATCGAGCAGGTACGAGGCCATGTGGAAAGCAGGTGCTTCCCCTTCTTTCGTCATTTGAGCTTGTTGTACACAGATGCTCAGTTGCTTGGAAATTATTTCTTTCCAGTTGAAGTTGCTTCCAGAGATCGCCACTTTGTATGCCAAGGGAATCCATGCTTCTGAAAACTTGGAGCAGTCATTCTCTCCATATAGTCGGAAAATGAGAGAAATCAAGTAGATGTATGGATCTCTCAAGTTCATTGTCCCATACTAGCCATTACTCTGGTTTGTAAACTTATTTTCCTCCTTCCACCATGAGGCCATCAACCAAATGGTGTCATGGAATTTGTAGAACTTCAAAACAAAGTATGTGTTCAGTCGCTCCTCTGAGTCCCTGAGTTTATAGTACTTCTAGACTTTTTTCGGCAAGAACACTCCGACATAGCTGTCATTCTCATCATTGATCAAGAATTTATGCCTATTTGTGTGATCGATTAACCACTTCAAAACCTCAATGCATGGGAAAACTTAAGTTCTGCAGGATACCATGTGTAAGTATGACCATCGAATATTTGGGAACACATGGTCATCGAGTGCCCTTACATCTGGGTCGTTGTGTAGGATACCCTCTGGGTACTTCTCCCGGTTGATTATGTTGAATAGGTCTCCCCACTATGGGAGCATTACTTTGGACCCAGTGATTTCTTTTCTATTACCGAAGACCATAGGTTGAACAAAATTTTTCTTTGTTGAGGTTTTAATGACCGACTCCACCCTAGGAGCGTACTCCAACTGCCTCACAGTCCCAGGAGAATAACCTTCACTTGTTTATGCTTCCTTTAGCTTAGGTGCTCTCGACAAGCGCCTGGTCGTTGGTTTTCTTGGAGGCATTTTCCCTCTATTGCTTGTTTAACCTTGTTTTGGTAACCTGAGAATCGAGACAGTCTTGAGACGCTTGCTTTGCTTCTTTGGATGCTCTAGAATTCGAACCTGTGCACAGAATTAAAGTGTTCAAAACCACTCTAGTGATTTAAACAGGGATGAACTTACCTTGTCGCATCATCCATTCAATTCAGGTTATGAGTGTAGTTCTATAAAAATATGTTGCTAGATCTTCAAATAGGTTTAAAATTAAATTCGATTGCAGGTTGATGGCGTGGGCACAGGTTGTAACGTGGACTATCGTTGATTTCAAATTTGTGTTGTTCAATCGATGCACGGGGTAGAAACATATGCGGGATGATGCATTAACTAGTCTATTAAATGTCAGAATCTGATCGTATCCCATGCCGAAAACATCCCATCGTTTCTCCAGTCCAGCTGGTGAGTCAAGTTTGGGGTTTCTCTTTAAACACTTTCATTGACATCTCTTTGCAAAAGCTTCGATGCCAAAAGATCTTCTCATACAGAGCTGACATGGCGAGGCTGAATCGGAGGTGTGACTAGGACATAGGGAACCTTAATATGACTCAGGATGAAACTAGGTCGTACGACACCCCGACGTGACAAAGACACGTGGCACTCAAGACCGGCGTCTTCGTTTACCCGTATTATTTGGAATCGGGACTTTCTTTAAGCTAAATGTTCTAAAACCTGATCCCATCCTGTCGACACCGAAAAGTATCAAGGATCAGCGATCAGCAATAAACCTACCCAAGTGTTCCCAGATTGACCCTCTCAAAAATTCCCCGATGCTAAAAGTGTATTGGGGGTCGACGATCGGTGATATGTTTAATGCAGAAAAAATCAATTGTTTTAACCTTTTTTAGATTTCCCCGACCCTGATCAAGCACATCGGTCATCGGCTAACTGTGGTTCTTATGGATTTTTTCAATGTCTATCCCTCTCGTACTCTATCAACGTCGATGGGATCGACTATCTCTTTAATTTTTGTGGTGAATATCTCACGCGAACCAACTACGCCTTTTACCAGTGTCGATGATGCATCGGCAATCGGCGATTAGTGTAACTGTATGGCCACTTTATCTGCTTGAATTTTGTCGACTCCAAACACAAGCACATTAGTCGCAATGTTAGTTGCAGATTTTTAGTTAGAATGCCAAGTTCTTTTAGACAGGAGGTTTCATTTAACAAGTTTCAAAAAATTCTGACTTGATCGATAAGAGTCATGAAAACAAAATTAAACCATCCCCCCATAGTGAACTCAATTCATACAGTACAAGAACAAGTGGTACACAAAAAGTGATAGAATTTCAAAAAGATTTTAGGGTGTGTTGAGCGCTCAACAGGTTGGTTAAAGGATAAGAGGTCTCATCATAAGTCAGTCTATCACGTCCATGAATATCTAGTGGTATGACATTACCATCATCTAGTCACCAAACCATGGTAATGGCTCTCGGTTGCATGGCTAAGAGAAATGGGATCTCATCACGAGCCAGCCTTCTCATTTCCATTAGGTGTTTGTGGGTGACATTGCCACCACCTGGTCACCACACCAGGGCAGTGACCTTAAATCTCTCCTTATGCTATTATGAAAGAATATATAAAGAAAGAAATATAAAAGGCAATTGATGCGATTGGAAAAAGTGAATTGTGGACGAAGGTACCACACACCCTCTACAAAGGCACCCATGAATGAGAAATTATGACCCCTAGTATGTCATGAACCCTATGCCCATTGATTCTCGACCCCATCCACCTCATACACTTTGCATGGCTTAGAGAGGGATCTCTTGGAAGCTCTCCTTGACCTAAGGCAAGATCTACCCAATAGGACACCTTGTTAACCCTCCCATACTTAATCCTGACAAGTCACGTAGTGTCTTTGAGTTGTTAATTGTTTGATATGGTGATATTTGATGCACATGCTTCGATGGATTATTTATTGATTGGATTAAATTATCATGATGTTATGACTTGAGATCCTTGGAGAGCATGTTCATTCGTCTTTGAAGGACCTAGCTAGTGGACAGCTTTGGGAGAACAAGTCTAGCTTGGGCTTCCATGGGACTATAAGCCCATAGGTTGGATGTCAGGGGCATGCATGCCAAATGAGAGAGATCAGACTTTGACGGCCTTGATGATGACTTGAACGACGTATCCCACCCCTTGCTTGTCAAACAATTTTCCCATAAGGGGAAAAACTTCCCACTTTTTAGCTTGACGTCATGAACTCATGGGCTAGGGCATGGTGGTGAGGTGCCACTCTTTGACACATGGAATTTTTGAGGAGAAGAATATCTTCACCATGATATGAGTGCCTAGATGCTTGACACATGGCCTTTGGAGGCCCATCCATGCTTCTCCAACACCAACGATTTCCTCAAAGTGGCAAAACGTCCCCGAAGGGGTGACGTCCTCCTAAATTAGGGTTTATTTGTGCAAAAAGTGAAATTTTAAGTGAATTGTTTAATATTATTTTGTTAAGAGGAAAATATTAGGGTTGTTGACCCCTAATCTTGTGGTTTACTCCTTATTTTGTGGACAAATTATTGTAGCTACATTTAGTATAAATAGAGATCATAAAATCTCATTTTAATCATAACTCTCCCTCTTATGAGAGGCTTTGGTCTGGAATTTTCAGCCCTCTTGGATCTTTTAAGCTCTTGTGCACTTGTTTATGGCTATGTTATGAATGGTTAATGGAGGAAGGCCTAGCGCTAACTTTGGATGATTCTTTCTAGCTCTTGTGGTCAATTGTCTTAGCATTTCTCTTGATCTTGGTATGGTTTTTACTCTCTTGCTATCATTTGATTCAATTCAAGTAATTTTATGCTAGGATCTAGGTGGGAAGTATAAGGGCATACACCCCCACCATAGCCTTCATCAGTTTTTTGCTTCATCTCATTGATTAAGGGTTTGCTAAGAGAAGTATAAGGGCATACACCTTCTTAGCTTAAACTCTAGCTTAGAGAAACTTGCCTTGGGAAGTAAAAGGGATTACACCCCCGAGGAGGTAGCTTCTCTAATATATTTTTGACTCCATTAACACAATAGTAAAGGAACTAGTCATTGATTTTTTGCATTGGAGAAATAAAATATTGCATTGGGAAACGTGATTTTCGGTCATTTTACTTCTTGTGAAGTGGATTGTTTTCCTTGTGCCTTGGGAACCTCATAGCCACTAGGGTGTCCCCATATAGGGTCTACTTATTTATTTTGTTACAAAATTTCATCTTCAGCCATTAGGGATGCGGAAACCCTAACTTACTTACTTGAATAACTCTCTTATCAACCATTGGATTTTGCTCAAATTTTGCACGCTTGTTCTCTTTGGTTCAGCACACTTTTTGGAAAAGTTTGAGATTTCAGTAGCTGATTTTATTGTTATAATACATTGAATTTTACATCCATAAGGCTGATATAATTTGTTGCAGACAAGTGTTTACAACAAACTTATCGTTTATGCTAAGAGTATTGGTTTTTCATCTTGAGTTTAGCTAGTCATTCACTAGTTTTTCTCTTGCATTTTCTACTTGATCTTCAGTATTTATTGAGTGTATTATAGTATCATTTTCTTGTTGATATATACTTTCATCTATTTCTTAAAATTAGGGACAGAAATCTTAACTTGTTGATCCAGCTAACATATATTGCTACAAAGTGTCTTTTCTTGTGTCTCGGGCAGGCACAATCATCTGGAGAAGTATTATACATGTGGGGCAGCAATCACTTGACTTACAAGGCACCTCTTTCCACCTTTCATTCCACTTAGACTTGAACTATAGGGGCTTCACTTCCATCCATCTTCATCTCCATCTCAATCCCCCTAGGGTCACCGGGATTGCCTCCCTAGAGTGACCTAGTCACCCTTGAAGTGTGGAACCTACATCGAGATGACATTGAGTGTAGGATTCTCAAGTTGTAGAACTTTCCTTGTGGTTGGGTCAGTTTTTTCCCAACCTAGAACTTGCGCTATAACACAGTGAACCGATTAAATATTTCCCAATAGACATGAATGGACTCAGCACAAAGGTAGATGTGAACATCATACTCTTGGATTCATGTGATTGTCTAATTGACATGGGTTGGTTGAAAAGGAACCATGTTGTCTTAGAATTTTACAACAAGACAATCATTCGTCTTGATGAGGTAGGGCATCAAGGCAAGGTTCAAGGCATTCCAAGAGGTGTGATTGTTAGATAAATTTCATCCATGCAGCTGAAAAAAAGTTTCAGAAACGGATGTCATATTTTTGCAGCCCATATGAAAGAGACAACCAAATTTAAAGTGGAAAATGTTAAATACCATCTAGTCTTGAGGGATTTTGAAGATGTTTTTGGGGAAATCCCAAGACTACCACCAAAGAGAGACATTGATTTATCTATTGATTTGGTGCGAGGAGTTGCCTCGGTGTCCAAGACACCATACAAAATGGGTGAAAGAGTTGCAAAAGTAGCTTGAAGAATTGTTAAAGAAGGGGTATATACACCTAAGTGGGTCACCTTGGGGTGCCCCAATTCCTTTTGTGAAGAAGAAAAATGGGACCTTAAGGTTTTGTATTGATTTTAGACAAGTGAATAAGGTTACCATAAAGAAAACATATCATTTGCCAAAGATTGATGATCTATTTGATCAGGCAAAAGGTGAAAGAATATTTTCCAAGATTGACTTCAGATCAGGTTATCATCAAATGAGGGTAAAGGAATAAGACATCATCAAGACAACATTCATGACAAAATATGGGCATTATGAATTTATGGTAGTGTCATTTGGGCTATCAAATGCACCAGCAATTTTCATGTGTCTAATGAATGGAGTGTTCAGGGAATACCTGGAAAAGTTTGTAATTGTGTTCCTGGATGATATACTCATCTACTCAATGACAAAAGAGGAACATGAACAACATTTAAGAATGGTACTAAAATTTTTGAGAGAGCATAAATTGTATGTCAAGTTAACTAAGTGCATCTTCTATCAAAAGAAGATTCATTACTTTGGTCATATTATTTCAGCATATGGGATAGCAATTGATCTTGAGAATATAGCGGCCATTAGAGGACGGCCATTAGAGGATGGCCAGCACCAAGAAATTTTACAGAGGTCAGATCATTCATGGATCTTCCAAGTTATTAATAAATATTCATAAAAGGATTTTCAAATATTGCAAGCTCGATCACTTATTTCCAAAAAACTGGAGTGAAATTTGAATGGACTTCTGAATGTAAAGAAAGTTTTCAGTAGTTGAAAAGCATATTTATTAGTGCACCAATATTGAATATTGCATACCCTGATGAAGACTTTGTTGTGTGCACAGATACATGCAAGGAAGGGCTCGGTGGAGTCCTCACACAAAAAAATCATATGGTATGCTACCAGTCAAAAAAATTGAAAGAGCGAGAGAGGAATTATGCTATGCATGACTTAGAATTAGAATTCATTATTCATGCATTGAAAATGTGGAGAAATTACCTCATGGGGAGGAAATTTGAGCTAAGGACAAACCATTATGGTCTGAAACATTTGTTTGGACAACCCACATTAAATGCTAGGCAAACTAGATGGGTAGAATTTCTTAGTGAATATGACTTTGAAATTAAGCATATAAAGGGAAAATAAAATCAAGTGGTCGATGCACTCAACATAAGAGAACAAGAGATGCATTTGGAAGCCATCGACGTGTACTAAACTTATCTGAAAGACAAAATTTTAGAAGCAACAAATTTAACAGCAAGGAAATTTGCAACAAAAATTCAAAGATTTTGAACTAAAGGAAGATGGAGTTCTCATGTACAAAGGCAAGTTATATGTGTCAAATTGCAGAGACTTGAAAAATATAGTGCTAAGATAAATGCACAATGTGTCATATGTTGGGCACCAAGGATATTAGAAATCCATCGCAAATGTAAAGAGCCAATATTTTTGGTCTAAAATAAAGAAAGCAGTGGCTAATTATATTGTCAGATGTCTAGAGTTCCAGAAAGTGAATATTGAACATAGACATCCAGCTAGGTTGTTACAACCATTTCCTATTCTAGAGTGAAAATGGAAGGTAGTCACAATTGATTTTATTATCAAAGTGCCCAGAATAGTGAAGCAGCATGATTCCATCATGATAGTGATGGACAAATTGACTAAGGATTCATATTTTATTCCAATGAAGACTACTCACAAGGCATGCACTATTGCAGATATATACATAAAATAAGTTGTCAGGATACATGGAATGCCCAAGGAAATAGTTTCAAACAAAGATCCCAAATTCACGTCCATTTTTTGGAAAGGTTTGTTTAAAGGATTTAGGACAAATTTAAATCTCGGTGCATCATATCACCTAGAATCATATGGGACAACAAAGAGGACTAATAGAATAATTGAATATATGCTCAGAATGTATGTAATGGACCAAACATTCAAGTGGGAAGACTATATCCACTTAGTTGAATTTTCTTACAATAATGGGTATCAAGCATCATTAAAAATGAGTTTTTTTGAAGCATTGTATGTTATAAGGTGTAACACACCAATGATCTATGATAACCCAGTAGACAAAGTTGCTATTGTGACAAATTTATTGAAATAAATGGAAGAGAAGATGGTGAGGATCGGGTAGAATTTAATTTAAAGGCTTCCCAAAGCAAGCAAAAAAGTCATGCAAACAAGAACAAGGTTTTCAAATATTTTTAAATGAGTGAACAAGTATTTATAAAAGTGAAGGAAAAAATAAGTTTGTTAAGATTAAAAAGTTGTCCAAAGTTAGCAGCAAGATATTGTGGACTTTTTGAAATCCTAGAAAATATAGGCCCAATCTACATCCATGAGAGTGCATAATATATTTCATGCTAGCATTGTCTGCATCCATGAGTGTGCATAATATATTTCATCTGTATTTACTAAATAAATATGTATTTTTGATATGGATTGGATCATTATATTATTTTTCATCTATCTAAATGCTTTATAGGTGGAAAATTGAAAGAATCGGCTTGTAGGGCCATTTCTCTGACTGGTCCAAATTTGGATATTTGGATCCAGAAAATCATTTTAAATCTATTGGAGCCATTTTAGACATCAAACAAAACCAACTTTTGTCTGAACCTTACTATGGAGGAAGATTATATATTATACACATTGATACATTTCCAATTGTGCAGGAATCGTCTCAATCGAAGTTTGTATGTGAAAGTTATGTCTCTTGCAAGTTGACCTATCATATTGATCACCATGGTGTGAGTGGATGCCATGTCAACCTCCATTATTTAGACATGTGGGACTATCCACGTAGTGATTTTTATAAGAACATTCCAAAAGGTACAAGACCTTATCACAATTGAGAGTTGAAGAAGTCAAAAACCTACCCCTAAATGGCTATCAGGCTATGTTAAATATCGGGCCACCGAGAGAAGGGGTTCCATTCTATGTTATTGTATTTTGTTCCATAGCATAGCAGAACCACTGGGAGTGGGAAATTAAAGAGCATAACAGAATGGATTAATGTTCTAAAGCATTATAATAGGACATTAGTCTCAATTAAGTCCATAGAGTGTCTTCTCTTTGTACTTACATTATTTCGATACCAAATAAAAGAGATCAAAGAAGTCTCACCTTATAGCTGAGTTTTCTTCCGTAAAAGTTTTCCAAAAAAAATATTTGTGTTATTTTGTGGATGGTGTGTGATTGTATTTTATTTTTCTCTATTTTCCGCATTTTATCTATTTCATGCTTAAGCAAAAAAATTGTAACTAAATATTCTGGAATCTAAAGGAATTTAACCTTCATAGTGAAGATTTCAGTCTCATTTATCAAATCTGTTGAGACGAACTGTTCCAATGGAATATCCATGGAAATTTACAAATCATATTGATATCAAAGAAGATTTTTGGGGGGTATTTGTGGAAAATTGCAGGATCCATGAATCGAATCGTCTTAAAGAGAAGTCACAGAAAACCTATCCATGGTGGACGAGCATGTTCATAACAATCCTCGAGATCTAGCAGAAGACATATTTAAGAGGTTGGAAGCGCAAGTTGTCGACATCAGTTGCAATATAAACCTCCTCATGGCGGCTCTAGCAAGCAAGCTCGAACCTTTCGGAGATGATGGAGGCTCTAACTCAGAGATCAAATCGGAAGGGAAATCGCAATATCAAGAAGACCAAGGAAAGGAGTCGTGGAAAGAATTCTAGAAAGAGCAGTAGAGTTTGAGTGTCGTTAACCCTTCACAGTCCCTATTCAAAATGGAAGCGAAAGTGGACATAAAGCCATACCAAAGTGAGATCGATACATTAAAATTGAATCATTGGTTGAAGCAACTAGAATTTTATTTTATCATCCACCATATAGATGAAGAGCATAAGATTTCATTTGCTAGATTGAAGTTAGAGGGCCATGCTTTAACCTGGTGGGAAAGCTATAAGGAAATACTTAGGCTGGAGGATGGTCCGTCAGTAACTAGGTGGGAGGACTTCAAAACCCTCATCAAGTCTCAATTATACCCTATCGAATATGTAGAGGACCAATGGATCTGATGGCACTACTTTGGACAAAGGCAGGGGTAGAGTGTACAATAGTACACCACTGAGTTCAGAAAGATGGTCATCATACTGGGTATCTCTCCCAAGAAACCAAATGAACTCCTCAAGTATCTAGGGGGTTTACACAGTCATTTACTATAGAAGGTGATGGTTTTCAAGCCAAGGACAGTGGATGAGGCATGTGTACATGCACAATACCTAGAAAACATAGGCCATAAGAAGGGGTAGTCAAGTGGCTCAAAGAAAAAAGAGCACTAGAAAGCTTCCAAGGAGGGGAAGAAGAAGTGGAAATGGGGAAAAGATAAGAAGACAACACTCCACACTAGTGAAAAGATCCTAGCAACCATTGTAATCATTGCAACATTGATAGCCACATTGAATAAAAGTGTTGAAAACTACATTCATAGATGAACCCGAAAAACCACAAAAAGGACGGAAAGAAAAAGAACCTTCTAGCCACATATTCAAGCAATCATGTGCAAAGTAGCTTAGATGTGGATGAAAATATTATTTTCACATTTGTGCAAAAGGAGGTGAATTTGAGTAGCTTTCATCATTAGGAAGAGAAAGAGATGACCAAGCTCTTCCACATCAATATTTAGGTCAAAAAGACAAAGATAGATGTTTTGTTCGACTAGGGTTCACAGGCTAATCTCATAGCGACGAATCTATTCAACAAGCTTGGATTGGAGGTTCACAATCATCCTAGCCCCTATCCATTGAGGTAGATAAACAAGGGTGCAAAGATCAAGGTAACAAAGAAATGCAAGATTAAATTTGTTGTAAGTGCAGATTTTATAGATGAAGTAGAATTGGATGTAGTGCCATTGGATGTATGTGAAGTAGTGTTTGGAATCCTGATGCATGAGCATCCCTCCAACCCAGCAACGTTCTAGCTAGACAACACATCAAAGCTCATTCAAGAAGGGGAGAGGCGACAACCCTCTCATTTTGCCCTCACTTTCAAATTTCAAATTGTAATTAAATGTTGTAAAGCTGAAAGAGCCACATCGATGTCTTTGTGTAGGCAAGATATAAAGTCGCATTTAATGGTCGACAGGTTGATGAAGATCTAGATATGATTCGGTCTAGATGGCATTGATTGTAATTCGATGTAATTAATGAGAATAGGTAGCTTGGAGGGAAAGGATCGAGGAGCCCCTCTTTTGTAAAAGATCTTTGTATCTAGAATTCATTAGACAAGGATAGAACATATTAGAATAGAGGAAGATAAGAGAGAGTCGAGACTTTGTCGCAGTCCAAGCTTTTGTACACATTGTAACCAAGAATTTATGTTAATGAACAAAGAGCAATTTTTCCTACATAAGATTTTTTGTGTGCTTATCTGTGTGCTTATGAATGAATTTCATGTGTGTGTATTTTATGTTGTAGATGTATGTTATATTCCATCTACAGGTGATAGATAGAATTCTCTATATGTCTGAGAGTGTTCTGATTTCAATCTGGGTTCTTTGTGGCTTAATGCAAGGGGTTGCATGACAGAGTGTTGAGGACTCTATGAGCCAGTGCAAAGAGTGCATATCTGAGTTATGTGGAATTCAATCAAGAACGTATCAGGAGGGCGCACCAAAGGAATCATAAACTCAACGGAGAAGCCTCAAGGCTACTGAACACCTTGGAGGTGAGACTGTGCAGAGGAGGGCACAGAGAGAAAACAGAATTACTGAGGGTTCTGTAAAGCTCTGTCAGGTGGGCATCGACCGAGCGCAAGGAGTGCACAAAGGAGCTTTGTTTCGAGTTCAGGGGGAAGAGAAGTGTTGGAGGAGGAAGACACTTACAGAGTTATTGAACACTTTGTGGCTCAGCAAGGCGTGCTTGAGAAGAAGTCACCATGAGGGTGCTTATATCCCTTTGAGAAGTGAAAGGGACAGAGACCTATGAGTTCTGAGCAGTTAAAGCTAAAGGAGGAAAGCATAGTTGTTGAATACTCTGGAGGAAGGAATGTACAAGGAGTGCACTAGGCCAACACTCAGACGAAGCATTGAAAGACAGCCAGTTGAAGGCTAGTCAAGAACAAGGAGTGTGCAGAGAAGAGAACTTGTTTCAAGTTCGTAAGCTCTGGAGGAATAGTGCCTTTGCGTACAAATTTCTTGTATAAAGGAGCATAAGGCCGAGATACTTCGAGGTCCAAGCCACAGAAAATCTCATGAGAGATAGCACGAAGTTGCACACAGAGCGCAAGTGTGCGCAAGACCAAGCTCAAGTTTCATTGACAAATCTCAGGAGGGAAAGAGGAAGTCGAGACCCAAAGTTTACATGGCTCGCAGGAAACAGGTTGAAGGTTGAAGCCTTTGACACTTAGGAATTCTTCCAAGTCGAGGAAGAAATCCAAAGCTCATGAGGAGGAGCATTGGAAGCCATTAGAACAGCTGCAGAGGAGCGATCTGGACCGTTGAATCCACATCTAGACAGAAGAAGTGAGAACAAGAGAAGATCGGATCTGAGTGCGTGGATCAACAGTTGTTGATCTAGAGGTAAGGTGCACACACCTTAACCATTTGAAGGTAGACAAGAGAGTGGACTTTGCGAAGTCCCAAGTTCTGAAATCATCGGGACCGTCCATAGAAAGGGTACGTGTAGCGATCGATTAGTGTTTCGCTGACTCGCACATCAGAGAAGTCAAAGGGAAGAATTCTAGGAATTCGCAAGGCCCGAGTTCGCGACTTGATAGTGGCCATCAGATCCAGAGGAGCACGAGTCGTTGATTTGGTGCTCCGGAATATCAGCATTTCGGGAGTCGAGAGTGGACGTGATTTGATCTGAGCCATCGAATCGAGGAAGGATCTGGGTCATCAGATCTAAAGCATCGAGAGTTCGGACCTCGGGAGAATGGAGGTGAACCACTTCGCAAACCCCTGACACGCGAAATCCCGACACGCTCGAAAGTAGGGCCCTAGGTCGCAGTCGAAGGTCACATCAGTGAAGAATTAAAGGGAGGAGCTAGGAACTGTTAGCCTGTTTCAGGATTTCGGGAATCGAAGGAGTCGAGGTGACTCACAACGTAAGTCCTGAAATCGCGAAATGTGACGCGCCTTTTGGGGTTAAGTCTGTGGTCACGCCAGTGGTAACATGGAATGAGAGAATCTTGCACCTGGTGCTTTTTCGCATAGTCGGAGCATAGAAAAGGACCTATGGTCTTTAAATGTCAAAGGTTCCAACAGGGACCAAGAATCCATTTCGGCTCAAGAATTGGAAGATCCAAGGACCGGGAGGTCAGCAGACCCTGCTGAGGTGGGGGTTTGCGTCAAGTGGTATCAGAGCGAGAATTTTCGTCTGTAAATTTCAAGCGGAAGAGAAGGATACAGAGTGAAATGCTCTGTACGAGGAAATTTGTTTTCATGTAGGCAGCGGACATTTGACAGCCAAGTGAGCTGTAGGAGAAGCTGAGAATTCTCTCAGTTGCAGAGTAAACAGCAAAATTGCCAAGAGGGCAGGTAAAGGAAGAAGATGTCTACTGAAGGCCATGAGCGTGGTCCAAGAGAAGACCGCCAGCAAAAAAGCAAGGCTGAGATAGACAAAGAGATCAGCGAGATAAGAGTGCAAATGGAGAAGCTTGCATTTAAAATGCAGCAGGATGCTAAAGTGCATTGGGTGTATGAGTGGCCCATGAAGAAGAAGGTGAAGTGGCCAGTTAAAAGATTGTTGGCCAGAGGACAGCAAAGGATATTGAGAGTGTGGCTAAGGTATGTCGAAAGCCTCAGAGGTGAAGAGGAAGTGGTTCACATCTATGAGCCAGAAACTGGGAAGAGTCTCAGTGATGATGAGGAGAAGAGACCAGAGAAGGGTCTCAAAAACTACTAGGTGGGCAGTGATGAACTTTGAAGTTGTCGGGTGGGAAATGAGATGGGATCATTGGAGGATATCATAGACTGCCAGGAGGGCAAGGCAGAAATCCCAATTTTCTAGGTGGGCAAGGGAAGCGAGATGAGATTGGTTGAGGGTCTCATGAACTCAAAGGTGAGTTCAAATCAGCAAGGAAAGATGATGGAAAAGGATCAGAAATACTTTCTAATCATTGGAGGAATTGAGATATTTCTGCCAAATAGAACATTTGAGGCCATAGCGTGTGACGTGGATGCAGCAACAGAAGGACAGCTAGCAGAGATTGTCAAAGAGAAAGAAGAAATGGAGCAGACATCAGAATCTGCCCCAGCAAAAGAAAAGCATGCAGTTGAGTTGCTCACTCCATGGGAGAAGGAGTTGGAGATGTTGGAGGATTGGTTGAACAATGTAAAGCCAATAGATGATTGCCATGAGAAGACAGTCATGCAGATCATAGGAAAAGAGCATTCGACAAAATTGCTCAGAAATTTCAGCCAGGAAGTTGAATAGGAGATGACTGCAGCACTGAAGCCTGCAGCATAAAATGAAGCAAAATTCCAGTTTGGGGAGCAGCTGGAGGAAGTTGGAGATGAACTGGCAGAAGCAAAGCTATTAGAAAGAGAATTTGAGTAGCAGCTCAGTGATGAGACTACAGAGATGAACTTTGCAGTAGAGTGGTAAGTTAAGGCCACAAGAGTGGAGAAAATCGCAAGGGGGATCAAGTTGATCTACCCATTGACAAGAAGGAGTTGCAGTCGAGAGGGAAAGGCTCGAGGAGCCCCTCTTTTGTAAAAGATATTTGTATCTAGAATTCATTAGACAAGGATATAACAAATTAGAATAGAGGAAGAGAAGAGAAAGTCGAGACTCTGTCGCAGTCTGAGCTTTTGTACACATTGTAACCAAGCATTTATGTTAATGAAAAAATAGTATCTTTTCCTACATGAGATTCTTTGTGTGCTTATGAATGAATGTTATGTGTGTGTTATTTTATGTTGTAGATGTATGTTAGATTCCATCTGCAGGTGATAGATAGAGTTCTCTATCTGTCTGAGAGTTTTTTTATTTCAGTCTAGGTTCTTCGTGGCTTAATGCAAGGGGTTGCATGACTCTGTGAGCCAGTGCAAAGAGTGCACATCTAAGTTCTATGGAATTCAGGAAAGAACGTGCCAAGAGAGCCCACAAGAGGAATCATAAACTCAAGGGAGAATCCTCAAGGCTACTGAACACCTTGGAGGTGAGACTGTGTAGAGGAGGGCACAGAGAGAAAACAGAATTACTGAGGGTTTTTTAAAGCTCTGCCAGGTGGGCATCGAGCGAGTGCAAGGAGTGCACAAAGGAGTTGTGTTTCGAGTTCAGGGAGAAGAGAAGTGTCGGATGAGGAAGACACTTAGAGAGTTACTGAACACTCTGTGGATCAGCAAGGCATGCTTGAGCAGAAGTCACCAGGAGGGTGCTTATATCCCTTCGAGGAGCAAAAGGGACAAAGACCTTTGAGGTCCGAGTAGTTAAAGCTCAAGGAGGAAAGCAGAGTTGTTGAATACTTTGGAGGAAGACCTGTGCAAGAAATGCACTACGCCAACACTCAAACGAAGCGTTGAAAGATAGCCAGTTGAAGGCTAGTCAAGCACAAGGAGTGTGCAGAGGAGAGAACTTGTTTAAAGTTCGTAAGCTCGGGAGGAATAGTGCCTTTGTGTACAAAGTTCCTATAGAAAGGAGCAGAAGGCCGAGACACTTCGAGGTCCAAGCCACAAACAAACTCAGGAGAGATAGCACAAAGTTGCACAAAGAGCGCAAGTGTGCACAGGGTCGAGGTCAAGTTTCATTGACAAAGCTCGTGAGGGAAAGAGGAAGTCAAGACCCAAAGTTTACAGGGCTCGTAGGAAACAGGTTGAAGGCCGAAGCCTTTGACACTTAGGAATTCTTCCAAGTCGGGGAAGAAAGCCAAATCTCAGGAGGAGGAGCGTCGACATCCATTAGATCAGTTGCAGAGGAGCGATCTGGACTGTCGAATCCACGTCCAGACAGGAGAAGTGAGCGCAGGAGAAGATCAGATATGAGTTGTTCGATATGAGCGCGTGGATCAACAATCGTTGATCTAGAGGTAAGGTGCATGCACCTTAACCATTTGAAGGCAGATAGGAGAGTGGACTTTGCGAAGTCCCAAGTTCTGAAATCATCGGGACCGTCCATCGAAAGGGGACGTGTGGCGAGCGATCAACGTTTCGTTGACTCGCACATCAGAGAAGTCAAAGGGCGGAATTCTAGGAATTCGCGAGGCCTGAGTTCGCGACTTGATAGTGGTTGTCAGATCCAAAGGAGCGCAAGCCATTGATTTTGTGCTCCGAAATATCGGCATTTCGGGAGTCCGGAGTGGACGTGATTTGATTTGAGTCGTCGGATCAAGGAAGGATCTGGGTCGTCAAATCTAAAGCATCGGGAGTTTGGACCTCAGGATAATGGAGGTGAACCACTTCACAAACCCCCAACACGCAAAATCCATACATGCTTGAAAGTAGGGCCCCAGGTCACAGCCGAAGGTCACATCAGTGAAGAATTAAAGGGAGGAGCTAGGGACCGTTAGCCCATTTTGAGGTTTTGGGAATTGGAGGAGTCGAGGTGACTCGAAACGGAAGTCCCGAAATTGCAAAATGCAATGCGCCTTTTGGGGTTAAGTCTGTGGTCACATCGATGATCACGTGGAGTGAGAGAATCTTGCACCTAGTGCTTGTTCGCGCGGGTGGAGCATAGAAAAGGACCTATGGTCTTTAAGTGTCAAAGGTTCCAGCAGGGACCAAGAAACCATTTCGGCTCGGGAATTGGAATATCCAAGGACCGGGAGGTCAGCAGACCCTATTGAGGTGGGGGTTTGTGTCAAATCCCCTACATATATATGAGGGATTCTATCTTCATGAGAAGAGTCAATCAGTACCACCTCATCGAGGACGGGGAATCCTTCATCATCAACACGCACAAAGGAAAATCAATACTTTCAGTAATAAGTGTCAATCAAGTTAAGAATTTGATTAGTTCTAGCAAGAAATATGTTTTACTTTTTCTAAGAGAAAATCAGTTTGATGAAGAGTTGTTACAAGTAAAGACATCCCTGGAAGTGTGTACTAAAGAGAAAAAACATAAGTTGGAAGAGTTGTCATGGGCATACAAAGGAGTGTTCCAGGAGCCTAAAGGGCTACAACCTAAGAGGGAAGTGGAGCATGAAATCCAATTATTGTCAGACTCCCCCTTGCCAAATATTGGACTATATAGATAGTTTGTCCTGGAAGCAAATGAAGTAAAGAAATAGTTGCAGCGGTTGTAGGAGCATAGTGTGATTCGACCAAGTACCTCACCTTGTGGGTCACCCATCATAATTGTACCCAAGAAGAATGGGACTTGGATAATGTGTATCGATTATAGGGCATTGCACAGGATTACATTGAAGAATCCCTACCCTCTGCCTAAGATCGATGATTTATTGGACCAACAACAACATGTCAAGTACTTCACTAAGATTGATTTGGAATCAAGATATCACCATGTGTGATTAAAAGAAGAAGATACTTGAAAAACTACCTTCAAGACAAGGAAAGGTTTATATAAGTGGTTGGTTATGTCAATTGGTTTATGCAACGCACCGACTTCAATTATGAGACCAATGAATAATGTTTTACTCCCTTATCTAGATTCATTTTTATTGTCTATTTGGATGATATATTGGTTTATAGTGCTACCTGGAAGGAACATCTCTCACATCTCATATAGGTGTTAGAGACTCTGAAAAAGCACCAATTGTTGGTCAACCTCAATAAATGTGAGTTTTCTCAACAATCTTTGGTGTATTTGGGGTATGTGATCGATGAAGGGGAGCTCAAGATAGATCCGGCAAAGATGGAGGCCATCATGAAATGGCCAGTTCCTACAAACTGTATAGAAGTTAGGAGCTTTGTTATAGCAGCATAGTACTTGCGGAAGTTCATAGCTTCATTTCCAGCAATCGTTGCACCACTCCATGCCATAACAGCGAGTGGTAAGAGTTTCTAGTGGGGGAAGAATCAGCAGAAGGCTTTTGATGAACTAAAAAGAAAGATCAATTAACCATCAGTGTTCACGCTACCAAACTTGCAGAGGCCCTTCGAAGTGGAGACATATGCAAGTGGGTATGCCATGGGAGTAGTTTTGATGCAAGGAAGCAGGCATGTATTCTATCATTATGAAGTAATTCATGGGGCGGTTATCAACTACCCTAGCTACAACAAGGAGATTTATGCCCTAGTGCAAGCTGTTAAAATGTGGAAGCACTATCTGATGGGAAAGGAAACCATCATCCACACAGATCACCAATTGCTCTAGTAATTGCAAGCCCGGAGTAAGTTACAGCAAACCAAGCACTAAAAATGGATGGGGTCCTTACAACAATTCCATCTAGTCATAAAGTATAAGAAGGATAGCACAAACAAATTGGCAAACATACTTTCAAGGCCACCA
The DNA here is from genome assembly GCA_009831015.1 of Picea engelmannii. Lineage (NCBI taxonomy): Eukaryota > Viridiplantae > Streptophyta > Pinopsida > Pinales > Pinaceae > Picea > Picea engelmannii. The sequence continues at coordinate 464,361 of ML776678.1, read as the reverse complement.
ACATCCAAGATTAAAGATTTGAGAACTCTGATACACATGGAGTCTTTTACCCATGATACATATAGAGAGGCATACACAGAAGATGAGGATTTCAATGAGGTGTTTCAACAGCTAGATGGCCAAATTCATATAAAAGAAGGTGACATCAAAGTTGACTATCATTTTCAAAATGATTTACTCTACAAGCTCAACAAGATTTGTGTCCCTAAAAGTGAATGATTGCAGCGTACCAAAGAGACTCACACCTCCAAGGTTGCAAGACATTTTGTTGTTGGGAAGATAGTTGTCAATTTATAGAGGTATGTGTATTGGCCCAAAATGTAAGAAGATCTAGCACGGTATGTTAGAGGATGTATACTTTTTTGTACCAGCAAGCCCAGTAACAAGAAACAAGGTCTATACCATCCCTTACATGTACCCACTCGACCTTGGGAAGGCATTTCCATGGATTTTGTGGGGGGTTTACCTACCACGTGGAAGGGACATGACTATTTATTCATGGTTGTTGACAAGTTCAAAAAAATATGCATTCTCATACCTTGTAAAAGGACCATAAAAGGACGGGAAGCAGCAAATTTATTCTTTGAACGGGTCTAGGTGCACTTTAGGATACCAAGGAGGATCATCTCATACAAGAACACTAGATTTTTTATTGGCTTTTGGACTACATTGTGGGAGAAGATGGACACTAAGTTGAAGAAGTTCATTCCATCCATAGAGAGATGGGAAAACATAAGTAGTCAATGGGACTTTGGTACAGCTTTTGAAGGGTTACAACCAGAAGCATCTGAAGACCTGGGATGAAAATTTGATCTATATACAACACTCTTGTAATAGAGCAATCCACACTTCTATTGGTAAGTCACTTTTTGAAACTTTCTTTGGATATTTTCCACCTTCACCCTTAAATGTTGTATATGGATAGCAAGGAGGAGTGAGGGAGGACCTCATAGGAGATGCACTAAAGGCGGAAAATTTTGTTGAGAAGATCAAGAAGATCCATTTGCAAGTCAATGGACATTGAAGAAGTGACAAGAAAAGTACAAGGTTAGAGATGACCAACAGAGAACAGAGATAACATTTAGAGTGGGACACAAAGTATAGTTATAGTTGAATAAGGAAAGACTACAAGGTCCTGGTAAGAAGATCAAGGCTTTGTGGTATGGTCCTCTTGAGGTATTGGAAAAAGTGGGAGATAACACCTACAAACTCAGGCTATCCCCATACATGTGCATTTACTTAGTAGTGAATGTGGAGAATCTCAAACTCTATGAGCTCTTCATGTTGAATCAGGAGGAAGAGCAGGTCCTACCTTCCATATAGAGGATTTAGCACCAAATGCTCAGACAGAGTTGGTAGAGGACACAATTTTGCAGAAGCGGTTCAGAACTACAAGACAAGGGCAGCATGACCTTTGGCAGGTTGGGTTGGAAGGATAACTTCCATGCAAAGCAAAGTGGTACTCCAGGGAGAAGGTAAAGGAAAAAATTATTCACTTCATTTAGTAAACCTTTCGGGGACCAAAAGCCTCCCTAAACAGGGAGGTATGATTCGGATTGAATCATTATATTAATTTTCATCTATCTCAATACTTTCTGGGTGGAAAAATTGGAGGAAACGGTGTGCAAGGCCATTTCTACGACAGGTCCAAATTTGGAAATTTGGGTCCAAAAAAACATTTGAAATCTTCCGAAGCCATTATGAAGCATCAAACGACATTTTTTTTGTTCAAACCTTACTATGGAGGAAAATTTTATATTTTACACATTGATACCTTTCCAATAGTGCAAAAATCGCCTCAATCAGAGTTTGTATGCAGAAGTTATGCCTCCTGCAAGCTGACCTACCATATTTATTATCATGGTGCGAGTGGATGTCATGTCAGCATCTATTACTTAAACATGTGGGGCTAGCCACGTAGTGGATTTTCTAAGAACATTTTAAAAGGTCCAAACCTTATCACAATTGAGGGTTGAGGAAGTCAAAAACCTACGCTTAAATGGCTATCGAACTATGTTAAATCTTGGGCTGCTAGGAGAAAAAGGGGTTCCATTCTATGTTATTGTATTGTGTTCCATAGCAAAGCAGAACAACTAAGAGTGGGAAATTAGATAGAATAACAGAGGGGGTTAATGTTTTCTAGTAGTTAAACATGCCACAGGTCTCAGGTAACTCCACAGGGAGTGTTTTCTCCTTTGTACTTGCATTATTTCCATACCAGAGAAAAGAGAGCAGAGCAGTCTAACCTTCTAGCTAGGTTTTCTCCCATAAGGGTTCCCCAAAGCAAATCTTTGTGTTATTTTGTGGATGGTGTGTGATCGTATTTTATTATTCTCTATTTTCCACATTTTATTTATTTCATGCATAAGCAGAAAATCGATAACTAAATATTCTGGAATCTAAAAGAATTTAACCTTCATAATGTAGATTTTGGTTTCATTTATCAGATCTATTATAACGAACTGTTCCAATGGAATATCCACAATAATTTACAGATCACCATAACCCTAACCACATAATTGATTGGAATGTGATCCAGGTGGAACACAAAAAAGACTTTCAAGTGGAACCAATGTGCATCCTGGACCAGAAAGCCAAGGTGCTCAAGAACAAAGCTATCGACCTAGTAAGGGTCCAATGGACCTGCTATGGTCCTAAAGACGCTACATGGGACCACAAGGAGACTATGCATGAGGAATACTCGCAATTTTTTTACAGTTTTGAAAAAAACAAAATATAAGAATGCAACCTCAAATTTTTGACAATTTTGAAGAAAATAGAATATAAGAATGCAAGACTTCATTTTGGGCAGTTAGAGTTCTAAAACCACATCTCAAAGTCCTAGCCAACTTGTGTTGGGAACCCTAATAAAAGAACAGTATAGCCCAATGGGCTAAGAATAGTGAAAGGGGTACATTCATTGGGTCAGTGGGTTGAAAGGAATAGGAGATTATGGTTGGAACTACTACTGGAGTTGCAAAATTGCAAAACTTTATTTATTGTGATGTAAATTGTACATGTATATTGGTATAGTGTTGTTTATCGAAAACGGTGCACAATTGTAGGGAGGGGGAATGTAACACATTAGCCATGAATGTAACAATAGATAGTCATGGCAACTCAAGGCATGCTCTGATGATTCTTGTAAGAAGAATGAAATTAAGTAAAAGCCTAATGGTTCACCTGTAAGTGCATTAACTAGAGAGCTAGCCCTATCCTTGCATGAATTTACTAAAAATGGTGCTAAAAACAAAGCCAAAGATAGTTTATAAGCCTCCAATTATTCATTTATCGCTTGCCTTTAGTTTATAAGCCTCCAATATATTCAATTCTCTCTTGCCTTTGCCTTTCCTATTTTATGCTCCATTTCTATTTGAATTTTAAGTATTCAATCACCATAATTGTGTTTTCAAGTAAGAGTATTTCTTGTAAGGTGAATGTCCTCCATCAAGTATTCCAATTTCCCCACCATGTATATCAAAATATAAATATCAATAAATAAAATCAGTGATAATATTAGACCAGATTTGGTATATAAAGCCCTTGTAGATGAAATTGATGGGAATATTCTACCAAACATTGTATCTAAATCAATACCTATTCCCCCATTGGAGACAACAAATACACTCCCACCTATTTCCCCCTGTTGGAGACAACAAATACACTCCCTGTTATAAAATAGTAGTGGCTGGCTATTGTGCCATTTCCATTTCCCCTCCTTGTAAAAGGATGCCATAACATGCTTATCAGTTTTCCCCAATCAGCAAAAGTTACATGCTTGTTCTCCCCACTCAGAATAAGCTTACATGCATTGGCCAGAAAGTGTTCTTGGTTCTTCAATTGATCAACAATCAAACAGCTAAAATTTATTGTGCACTAATCACTTGTGAATTGGTATTTACTTCATATACTTTTGACAGTAGTTCAGCCCCATCTTTGTATCATTCCAAAATGGCACAAGCAACCAATGTTTCATATAACCCTTGTTTTCAGAGCTTGGAGGCTCGCAACTGAAACATTGGTGAAAACAATTTAACCACTATCCTATTAGGATATGGCGTTGTCTAGCTGTTCTACGAAATGGTTTTTTTCGCCAGAATCCGATGATACAAAGTTACACGAATCACTATTTTTTGTTGTTCAAAATCCATTTCTGGATGCATAAATGGATTCAGCACGCTGAAAAACCACTGGGGCACTCGGCTTATACAGAAATAATCACTCAAATCTACGAATCTAACAATTTTTCCCCGAATTTCTGACAAATATCCCCGAAAAAAATCATCATTTCATAAAACGTTTAACCTACGAATTAGGTTATAGGTTTACAACCGCAGTGATCAATGTTCATTAATTACACCAAGATGGACATATGCGGATGTTTACTCCATATATCAATGGATGTATCAATATGATACAATATATGGATATGCATTAGTAGTCAGTTTCTCGGCCCTACATGTAATACCAGAATGGAATGAGTGCCCATATATGTGTAGTATACCCTGCAGGAATTGAACCTGTCATCAACATTAAGGCGATAGTAGGTATCAACAGCCAAATACAATTTCACCGCCATTTAAATGACATGTTTTCAAGTCAGTGGATAAGATGACTGTCAAGTGTACTTATATGAGCTCCCTGCAGCCTTTGATGGATGAAAACAGGTGCATGCAAAGCAAGAAAATATGACAAGCCAAAAGGCTGACGTCGTTCGTCTCCAAGCCATGGGTTAAAAGCTCAAACTATATAGAAAACGAACGTATATCATAGTCAGACAAAAATAGGCCAACAATAACATACATGGTCTTTGCAAATTATGAATCATACTCGGATGTTGGAGCAAACCTTAGAACAATGCTAGCTTAAGCTAGTAAGCACAATGGTGTCATCTCTGTTCTCGGGGAAGAGCAAAACAAATCTCAAGGGACCACCAGAATCTACAAATTCAAGAATGTTTTGTTCCACATTACCCTCAAGTGTAAAGAACTGATATGGATATGATTCTCCATATATATATATATATATATATATATATATATATATTGCATTGGTTTTCAGGACGGGGGGACGCATCCTCGGGACAGCTAGAGCGCACCCCCAAATTTTTCAAGGGACAGCGGGTTGGGGACGGCAATAATATATATATATATATATATATCAAAAACTATTAAAATTCACCATAAACATTTGTAGTTGCTTCAAGCTTGTAAGCATATCAAGCTATACTATACAGTGTTATGCACAGTCCTTACACTTGCCAATTCTGAAAAAGCTGGACCAATTTAAAAAAGGGCCGAGTGACATTTCATTATTGGATGCTAGACAAGAGCAAAATGCAGTTTAGCTTTAGGAAAATTAAATGAGAAATGTCTTTATAGCAGTTTTTCTTACTCATATTTCGTGTTAATGACGATTATGTCAAAACATAAAAGGCATTCCCTTCTCAATAGGTTTTGCAGATTTGTATGGTTGTGTTGGAAACCACTGTAAAACACTTTGGTTCTATAAAGAGATTATATTCATATTTCAGATTAAGAATGTGATTGAATAGGAATTTATTCAAACATTTAGTGCCCAATCAAAGTCACTACTATCTGATTGTTTTCACAATGCTTGAGGTTGGGATGGTGGAAGCACTATAATTGAATGACTGCTGAAAACCAATGTACAATATGTAAAAGCTAAGATGACCAGAAAAATGAGAACAAGAACAATAACCGTAAGGATCAACCCTTTGAAATGTTGCATTTCTTGTTTTTTTGACATGGAAACTTTGTTTGTTGTAACCTTGTTGCTGAAAATACAATATTTAAATCACCAAAAACCCAAATCAAAACCCATGTTTTGAGCTACAACTTTTACAACAGATTTAGATTCAATGCAATACAAAAATAATGGATGGGAAAAAAGATCTTATTGTCCAATCATCAATTTCCATGATTGTCAAGACTGAAGATATATGCCCTGAATATCCCCAAAATCTGCCCAAAAAAAACCCTGAAATCTTCCTAGAACATCCTTGAAATCTGTTCGTAACATCCCTGAAATATGTCGGGAACGTCTTGGGGACGGCCAGCAAGTCCCCGAGTCTCCAAGGAAGTCCCCAACAATTTGGGTAAGTTTCTTAAGGGTCCCCAAGTCCCCGGTACGCGGGAACGACAGGTACGTAGGTTTTTTTGGGGGGGACGGGTCCCCGTGCAACATAGATATATATATATATATAATTTGCAAGAAAAGTCTAGTACATGGCCGTACTAAGCTTGTTTCTATACAGAAATGCAGAAACGCGTGTGGAACAGCCTGGAAACGCATTTCCGATGATATGAACATGTCCCGTGCGTAAGAGATGTGTCTTGGATGGCTGGGAACATGTTTTCAAGCCATACCAGCATCCGTACGATGCATTTCCAATACTAAATCTGCCTATTTTTACTTGGTTTGACTCGTTTTTTAACTAGGTTTGACCAGAAACGCTAGCAATTAATGGTAATGTTAAATTCTTACTTATATTTTTAACATTACCATTAATTGTTTCAAGATGTTTGAGAGTGGTTGTGGTTCCAACCTCATCAGACTTCATATGGAGAAAGTAGAATTTCGTATCCCATTCAAAATTCAGCAGACTTAACAGTTTTCGGAATTTCAGTATTGGCAGGACTGCAGCGTTTTCATTGGATTCTATCATGTATGAGGGTATGGGATTGGCATGTAATCAACAGGATTGGTATTTAATCAACAGCACCAAGTCCTTTATGTGCCCCGATGTTGGTGCCATTGGCTGTTGAACTCCTCTGTAATGGCCTTGGCAAAAATGTACCCTTCACTCAAAACCAAAATCATTGATTAGACACGTAAAGCTTTTTCTACCATATTTTAAGGCTTTGGGTTAGGCAATTTCATCAAAATTGAATGGTATTGACTAATGTCCCTGGAGGATCGAGGTAGACGCAAAGGCTAGACGAGGAGGCACAGGGTGATACTAATGATGAAGATTGGTGGAACATTGCTTGCCATTTATGTTTGTGATTTAAATGTTCTTGCTCATTTATTCATAATGCTTTCTTTCGAAGTTTCAATATTATGTGCATTTCCATTTCGGAAACCCGTACCCATTTCCCCATATCATCCAACTTAGATATATTCAAATTCCATAACCACAACAAATTCTCTTCAAGCCAACGATTACCTCAGTATTGACAGCTTTACCTCTTTGCAAGGCATAACTATTTTCAACTGTTGGACTACTACTATTAGTTGCATACTTGGATAATTCATCTCTGGTCCAAAACATAAGATCTTATATTACTCTTTATTTCTAGCACTATACAGAAACAAGTTCCTACCTGTATTATTAAGTCTGTCGTGCTAGTAGTGCATTTTCATCAACTTCAGAGAGCAAATACATAACAGAAGCCAAGAGAAGGCAATGTTAAATGGTTGAATGGAGCATTGCTCAGGACTCTGATAATAGGACCCCCATTTCAAATAATAAAGCATCCATGTCTGCTATAATAGGACCCCCAAAAACGTGCCAAGACTAAATATGCATGCATAACACATATCCAAATCCATGCACTCACCAGTTTGGAATGCTTAAAATTCCAGTACACCCTCGCTCTCAAAAAATTGTAAAAACCGATGGAATAAACGCACCACAGTATGTGAAGTACATGTTTTCCAATATTCAATGCTTACAAACTCAAAAGAGAACTTCCTTCTTTGACCAGTACAAAAAGTCCACCCCCATCTCCTCTAGATATTCGCAGATCTTTGTCAAGATACGTAATTAGCAGCCAGGATTGTGCCCCATCTCTCCTAATAGGAAGTTTAAGTGGAGGCTGTCCCGATATGACCCGGGATATGTTTGTTGCAGCTTCTTGAAGAGGACGAAGAGACCCCTGAAAAGAAGTCAAATCTATTTTCTGTCCAAAGATCTCAACCTTTTCGGGAATACCAAGGGTACTTGTAATCTCCGGTGGAGGAATTATCCCTTCCTCAAACTTTACCTGAAAGACATGATGCATTTAATCATTTAGTTAAAAATCAACCTCATCACATGAATGGTCCATTAGGTTTCCAGTTGAAATATAGTACCTCTATTCGCTTGGGACTACGAACTTCAAAAGATGCTAATGCCCGAAATGAGAAAGTGGCAAATGGCCCACTGTAGGAAGCAGAATTCTCTATAGTGAACTTATCTATATCAATTTCTTGGAATATTTTCCCAAGCTTCACAAATGGCAATGTCCCTGCTGCTATTAGAGGCAATAGCTCAGAAAATGATGTGTACCTGGAAAACCTCAAAAACCAACACAAATATTCTATGTTAGAAAAATATTAACACATTTTTGTAGTTACAATACTATTGGAACTTCAGTTGGGTGAATAGAAAATCTCATCTTAGGACAACAACAATCTGCAATATTCTATATGCAACCTGGAGCAGGTAGCATTTTAAAGTATCAAATTTACATGGTGTGAAAGACAGCATGAAAAGGCACCTAACAATGGATTGTCAGTTTGCCACAGCTCTTCCAAATATTCCAATCAATACGGTAACCGTTTTAAAACAAATAAAAAAACTCCCTGTATTATTCAGACACCTAGATCAACAAATTCGTTGATTAGAACTTTGTCTGCTCTTTGCAAGAAATTGGGAGTTACAGATGAATATGGAGCTAATGTGTTGAAATAAATTATATGAGAATAAACTGCACCAGACCTCGGAAACTTATGTCATGTTATCAGACAATGCTGGTTATATTAACCTATGAGATACTTGGACGTATAAAATAGCAATTGTTGATACGGATCTTGCTATGACCGTAATCAAGGAAACACGAGTATACAGGTTGATTGCCATAGCTGATTGTATCAAACTAGTTTCAATGATAGCAAGTGAAATGACTTCTTTTCAGCAATTCATGAAATTTGGAGTAATGTAGCCAATAGAAGCAATCCAGTCCATGTCCTATATGTAAGTTGTAACACAAAGCAAATTCAGGAAATATAGAAAATAGGAAAGCAACAACAAAGTTGATTTGGTAATCACAAGTTCAACACAGTTAAGTTCATTATTTGCATCAGATCATAAGCCCAATTACAAAGCTGGAGGCATGCAACAAAAGAAACCTAGTTATCTTGTCTTTGTGAACTCAAACTTGTTGAAATTGCATTGAAGTTAAATAGCTTGCATGATGGAAATAATAATATGAATAAATAAAGTAGCAGCTACGCTAGCATTTTGGACTAGGGTTATGAAGGATTAAAAATTGCATTGCAAGGAGGAAAAAAAACGACATACCTTGCAGTAGTCACAAGCTGCCATAAGATGCCATAGGCATTCATAGGAAAAGGTACAAGCCTATATTGTCCCAAGGACAGAAATAATAATTAATAAATGTGAATATCCAAGATTAAATGTTATGCTGTCAAGAAGACTGGCATATAGTAACTTATAAGACATGGCCTCCCATAAATATTATAATATAATTAGGTACATTGCATGCCCTCCCATCTAGGAAGGCTTCGTCCTCAAAACACGAGGAAACAAGACAAAACGATTGTTGATTTTCCAAGCAATATCAATGCAAGTAGAAGCATCTATCCATCCATGGTCGACTTTTGTTTGAATTATCTGTTGATAAAATTCTTAAAGAGAATTTCTCTGATTATGAATCCAGCACAATACAAGGAAACGGGTACAAGTTTCTAAAACAGAAACGCGTTGGAAACGTGACCCCAAAAAAATTTGGAAACGAGGAAACGTAATATATATATATATATAATATGCTATTTCATAAATAGCATATTATATTGAAACTTTGAAAGAAAGCATTATAAATAAATGAGCAAAAACATTTAAATGACAAGCAATGTTCCACCATCGCTTATATTGGGATCCTCATTAGTATAGCACCCTCTGCCTCCTCGTCTAGCTTTTGCCTCTACCTCGATCATCTAGGGACATCGTCAATACCATTCAGTTTTTATGAAATTGCCTAACCCAAAGCCTTAAGATATGGTAGAAAAAGCTTAACGTGCCTAATCAATGATTTTGGTTGGAGGAAGGATACATCTTTGTTAAGGCCATGGCAGAGGAGTTCAACAGTCAATGAAACCAACATCGGGGTACATAAAGGACTTGGTGCTCTTGATTAAATGCCAATCTCATACCCTCATATGTGATATAATCCAATGAAAATGTTGCAATCCTGTCAATACTGAAATTCTGAAAAATTCTGAAAATTGTTAAGTCTGCTGAATTTTGAATGGGATATGAAATTCTACTTTCTCCATATGAAGTCCAATGAGGCTGGAACCACTCTCAAACATCCTGAAACAATTAATGGTAATGTTAAAAATTTAAGTAAAAGTTCACAGTTGAACTTTTACTTTAAGAATTTAACATTACCATTAATTGCTAGCATTTTTGGTCAAACCTAGTAAAACACTGAGTCAAACCAAGTCAAAATAGTCAGATTCTGTGTTAGCAATGTGATTACAGATGTTGGTACAGCTCAGAAATGCATTTTCGGCTGTATAAAACACGTTTCCCACACGTGAGACGAGTTCGTACAGTCGAAAACACGTTTCAAGGCCATACCACACACATTTTCGTACATAAATGCATGTGGTATGGCACCTAAAATGGCATTTCCTGCAACATAAGTTTTCATCTCCTTGGACCAATTCTTAAGAGGGGTTTTCTTCTTGGCCCCATAAGCCCACTTTGATTCACCTTGACTCCTTTTGCCCTTGCTGGATCTGGCACTAATCTCTACTTCCTTCCATCACCTCTTTCATATTCCAAAAATAACAAAAAACATTGTTTTACTAAAGCTATTGTCACTTCTCATTGTGCCTCCTTTGCTTAGCTTTAGTAATCCTACTAGGGATACCCCCTTGGGCCGAAGGAGAGTCGGCCTAAAGTGATAGGTTGCTTAGGTGATAGTGGTGACCATCCTAATACCCCCTTGAGTCGTACCTTGTCGATGAGGGATTTTATCATTAAGTACAATTTGGTGTTGAAATATTGTAACTTCGAAGAATATTCTATCTGACAGAGTGTTATATTATATTATTATATTATATTTATTAATTAGGCCCAATTTTTTCTTTTTTAAAAGTCGGCCCTGTTATCCCCCACTTTTAGGGATAACTAGGAAATCATGTCTCGAGGCCCACAGGTCCTAGACATGGAGTACCGAGAGTCGGATCGACTTTAGCATGGCCCTGGAGGGCCCACCTTTTCTTCATTTCAACGCCTCTATCTTGTCAGCAGCAGCAGCATCCATCACCATCGGATTGGTCTTGTGTCAGACATGACTCTTGCTCCATGAGGTAATGAGTCCGCATATCATGGTATGTGTCACTTTGATCATCAAAACCTTTGAAAATGTGCACCTGTTTCCTTTGTTTCTAACAAATGCTTGGATCTTACGCTTGCCCACTTGACCATGTCTGGGGGGATTGACAAGATGCCCTAGTAAGCCTATGCCCGTAGGTTTTGGTTTGCCGTTGGGGAGGGCTTCTGAAAAGCCATCGCCCGCACCCATCATAACACCACTTTTTCATCTTGCTTCTCGCCCATCTATCCCTTGCACTTGTCCAAGCAATGGGTTGACCTATTTACAGGATTGCACCTTACCTCGTGGGAAGAAGGGGCTAAAGGCCCTGAAGGTAAAAGTAAGTTGGCAAAAGATAAAATCCTAAGAATAAAACCTCGAGATGCTTCGCCCAGGGATCCCCGAGAAAGCAATAAAAGGCTTCTCAGCAAGAAACAAGAGGGACCCGTAAAAATAACAAAATCAGACCTAGTCAGAGGATAGGGGGTCTCATCACCAGCCAGCCTATTGGGTCCATGGGTACCTAGCAGTATGACATTACCACCATCTGGTCACCATGCCAAGGTAGTGACTCTTGGTTGCATTGCCAAGGGAAATGGGGTCTCATCACGAGCCAACCTTCTCATTTCTGCAAAAGTACTTGTGGGTAACGTTATCACCACTCGTCACCACGCCAGGGCAGTGTCCCCTGATTAGCCTCTTGAAGAAAAAGCAATAAAGAATAAAAGAATAAAGGCATGGGCTTGGAAAGATTTGCATCCAGGACAGGTGCAACTCGCCTTCTACAAAGGCACCCACAGGTAAAACCCTGCATCCTCTACTCCCACTGCACCCACTTGCCAGGACATCCTTTGACCACCTCACACACTTACATGGCTCCGATGAGATCTCTTCCGAAAACTTTCCTTTTCCAGTGGACACTAGCCACATAGGACGCCCTGTCATTTTCTCCAAACTTCTATTGCAGGCTCGTGTAATGTCTTTGAGCTTTTAACTGATGTATTGGGGATTTTATGCACATGTTTAATAATATTGATGATGAGATGTGATTGACATTGCTATGATCCCTGTAACTTATGAGCCCACGGAGGGCATAGCTGTTGATGTGCAGGATCATGCCCGACAAACAGGTACCATTTTGGATCGGTACACATGGGGAGATGATCAGTTCAGACCTCCATGGGGCTGAAGATCCCATCAGATCGATGTTGAGACCCCATCGGGGGGAGAGACAGGACAGAGATGGATCAGGGGCTTTGCACCAGAGAAGAGGAGGATGTTCCACCAGAGGCACCCTGACAGAGCCTAACCTAGGAGGGTTGTGCCCTCTCCACTAGAGTGTTGGCCTTGGAAGGCCTAGGACGTCACCCTTGATGATCATGATGTCATCCAACCTTGTGGACGTCTTGGGAGGCAGATTTGGCAGTATTGGCACGTGTGGCGGGCTGGAGAAGCCCAAGGAGGGCTAACGTTTTGCTCCAGGATGTTGCATCTGCCCTAGAAGGGGCTAACGTCTCCCTCAAAGGGGCATGACGTCTCTCTTTAGCTTGATTAGGGTTAATTTTGCTCATTTAATGTAAAACAATATGATTTTTAGTATTTTGGCCTTATCGGCCTTTTTATGCCCTAAAAGTAAAATTAGGTCATTGATACAGTATATATTGAGGGTTTTCACTCTCATTTTTTCATCATCTCTCACTCACTCATTAGTGAGGTCTAAAATTTGCGCTACACTTGGGTTCTTTGGCTGAAATTGTGAGGCGCACTTTTTGAAGGAAGGCATTTTGGATCTCTTTTTGGCATTTTTGGCATATTTCTTGATGGAAGGTGTTACAACTACAGTTTGTTATGATCTTTCTTAGTGAAATGTAAGTGAATTTCTGCAAAACTTCTTAATTGAATGGTTGTATTGTTATTTCTTGCATTTATTGTTATAAATTTGTTGAATAAACCCTAGGTGACAAGCACACATCATTGGTCCTTGTCTCATGTCCCCGTCAAGACTTTTCAGCCATTATTTGAAGAGAGAAAGAGCCTAGCCTTAGCTACACTCTTTCCCCATCTTCTCTTGCTAGTTGTTTTACTTTTCTAAGCTAAGAAGAAGGAGATGCATCAGGGCCTAGTTCAGCTACACCTTGATGAGCCGATTGCCTAGGATTTGCTAGTAAAGCCTTGCCATAGCAACACATTGCCTTGTAAACCCTCTTGTCTTAGCCTTAAGCCATTTTCAGAGCTATCCATTTTTGCCATTGACCTAAGGAAGGAGGAGAGAGCACCGAGGCCTAGTTCCCCTACACCAAAGTGAGCCTCTCTCCCCTAGGGTTTTTGTCCTTGAGGCCTTGTTGTAGAAACACCTCAAGACTTAATCCTCCAGTCCTTAGCCCTATTATCTTCCTTGATCCTTCAGCTCTTGCGTCCACCCTTTGACTCCATTAACCCTAGGAAACGCATTGATCTAAGACCTAGACTACGAGTATTATGATCAAAACCACTCTCAATACTTTGAATGAAACCCTAACTATTCTAACCCTAGCCTAGGACTAACCCTACTAACTAAGTGTTGTCGTCATCTTTTGCTATAAACATCATTGTGCAGCCAATGTTTCACTTTTGAGCAATTGAATGGTTGATTTAAGGGCATTACTTGAATGAAGTGTTAATTATCACATTGAATGCCACGTTTTCTCAGTCTTTATTGAATAAGTGATGTTTGTTATCATTGTTATTTCATAAACATTGACTTCGTCAATATTTATTGTTCAATTGCTTATATATATCAGATAGTCATTATTACATGAAGTACTAACCAAGTGAGCAAGCTTGCATATATCAGTTTCTTGTTGC
>ML776678.1:397472-426317 GCA_009831015.1 Picea engelmannii | reverse complement strand
TGTCTGTTCAGTATATATTATTATTTCTGGCCGACTTCTTCTCTTGGAGGCTAATAACCTAATATAAATTATCTTCTTGAGCCGACAAGTCTTCTAGGGTTATTAGCCAACTCATTAGGGTTTCTTCTTGCTTCCCAGAGTATGCTATCTTTGTCAGGTTTACACGTGGAGGTAAATACCTCCCGCAGCTACCATAATACAAACACTGGTCACCATGCCAAGGTAGTCACTCTTGGTTGCATTGCCAAGGGAAAGGGGGTCTCATCACGAGCCAGTCTTCTCATCTCTGCAAAAGTACTTGTGGGTAACGCTGTCACCATTGGTCACCACGCCAAGTCAGTGTCCCTTGATTAGCCTCTTTAAGAAAAATCAATAAAGAATAAAAGAACAAAGGCATGGGCTTGGAAAGATTTGCATCCAGGACAAGTGCAACTCGCCTTCTACAAAGGCACCCACAGGTAAAACCCTGCATCCTCTGCTCCCACTGCACCCACTTGCCGGGACATCCCTTGACCACCTCACCCACTTACATGGCTCCAATGAGGTCTCTTCCGGCAACTTTCCTTTTCCAGTGGACACTAGCCCAATAGGATGCCCTGTCATTTTCTCCAAACTTGTATTGCAGGCTCGTGTAATGTCTTTGAGCTTTTAACTAATGTATTGGGGATTTTATGCACATGTTTAATAATATTGATGATGAGATGTGATTGACATTGCTATGATCCCTGTAACTTATGAGCCCATGGAGAGCGTAGTTGTTGATGTGCAAGATCATGCCCGGTGGACAGGTACCATTTTGGACCGGTACACATGGAGAGATTATCAATTCGGACCTCCATGGGGCTGAAGAGCCCATCAGATGGATGTTGAGACCCCATCAGCGGTGAGAGACAAGACAGAGATGGGTCAGAGGCTTTGCACCGAAGAAGAGGAGGACGTTCCACCAGAGGCACCCTAGTAGAGCCTGACCTAGGGGGGTTGTGCCCTCTCCACTGGAGCATTGGCCTTGGAAAGCCTAGGACGTCACCCTTGATGATCATGACGTCATCCAACCTTGTGGAAGTCTTGGGAGGCAGATTTGGCAATATTGGCACGTGTGGCAGGCTGGAGAAGCCCAAGGAGGGCTAACGTTTTGCTCCAGGATGTTGCATCTGCCCTAGAAGGGGCTAACGTTTGCCTCAAAGGGGCATGACGCCTCTCTTTAGCTTGATTAGGGTTTAATTTTGGTCATTTAATGTAAAACAATATGATTTTTAGTATTTTGGCCTTGTCGGCCTTTTTATGACCTAAAAGTAAAATTAGGTCATTGATACAGTATATATTGAGGGTTTTCACTCTCATTTTTTCATCATCTCTCACTCACTTATTAGTGAGGTATGAAATTTGCGCTACACTTCGGTTCTTTGGCTGAAATTGTGAGGCGCACTTATTGAAGGAAGGCATTTTGGATCTCTTTTTGGCATTTTTGGCATATTTCTTGATGGAAGGTATTACAACTAGGGTTTGCTATGATCTTTTTTGGTGAAATGTAAGTGAATTTCTGCAAAACTTCTTAATTGAATGGTTGTATTGTTATTTCTTGCATTTATTGTTATAAATTTGTTGAATAAACCCTAGGTGACAAGCACACATCATTGGTCCTTGTCTCATGTCCCCGTCAAGACTTTTCAGCCATTATTTGAAGAGAGAAAGAGCCTGGCCTTAGCTACACTCTTTCCCCATCTTCTCTTGCTAGCCGTTTTATTTTTTTAAGCTAAGAAGAAGGAGACGCATCAGGGCTAGTTCAGCTACACCTTGATGAGCCGATTTCCTAGGGTTTGTTGGTAAAGCCTTGCCATAGCAACACGTTGCCTTGTAAACCCTCTTGTCTTAGCCTTAAGCCATTTTCAGAGCTAGCCGGTTTTGCCATTAACCTAAGGAAGGAGGAGAGAGCACCGAGGCCTAGTTCCCCTACACCAAAGTGAGCCTCTCTCCCCTAGGGTTTTTGTCCTTGAGGCCTTGTTGTAGCAACACCTTAAGACTTAATCCTCCAGTCCTTAGCCCTATTATCTTCCTTGATCCTTCAGCTCTTGCGTCCTCCCTTTGACTCCATTAACCCTAGGAAACACACTGATCTAAGACCTAGCCTGCGAGTATTATGATCAAAACCACTCTCAATACTTTGAATGAAACTCTAACTATTCTAACCCTAGCCTAGGACTAACCCTACTAACTAAGTGATGCCGTCATCTTTTGCTATAAACATCATTGTGCAGCCAACATTTCACTTTTGAGCAATTGAATGGTTGATTTAAGGGCATTACTTGAATGAAGTGTTAATTATCACATTGAATGCCACGTTTTCTCGGCATTTTTTGAAGAAGTGATGTTTGTTATCATTGTTATTTCATAAACATTGACTTCGTCAATATTTATTGTTCAATTGCTTATATATATCAGATAGTCATTATTACATGAAGTACTAACCAAGTGAGCAAGCTTGCATATATCAGTTTCTTGTTGCTTTGTCTCAAGTAGGTGTATCTCTCTTTGGGTTATACTTTATTATTGGTTGTTAGTCAGACTATCTGCTCGGTGGTGACTTGTGAGGGGGTAAACTTATCTTTGTCTTACAATCCTTTGCCTTCTCAAAACCCCAGGCCACCGGGAACGTCTCCCCTCAGCCTTACATCCCTAAACAGAAAGAACCATCCCATTAAGGTGACATTGGGTGGGATTGGTTCCAGTTACGCCAATTTGACTACTCTTCATCCATTTACTATCCTAACTACAAACTGTGCGATAACAGGCCCTATTGTGCCTTGACAACTAAATGTAAATTATGAGGGTAAAGTGACAGGTCGCCCCAGACCTAATTATAGGTTGGCGAGACCATTATTTATAAGAGAGGCCAGCGCCTCATTTACATACACCACACTAGCTCTGCAGCCATGAAGAAGTGTGCAAGTCTTGGAGGAACTGCTACTGCAGCTAAGTGTGACGTCAAGGAGGGTTTTTGGTCTATGTCTTGGTATCTCTTGGTTAAAGTAGTGTGCTACTCTTCCTAGTGAAGGAGTAGAGGAGGATCTATGTTGGGTCTTTGGTCTATCTATATTGAGGAAGTTTTTGCTGGGTTTTCTCCCCCATGAGGGTTTTCCAGGATAATCTATGTGTCTCTATTGTTTCTATGATTGCCTCTCTTTCACTGATCTTATTTATGCAGCTAATGTGCTAAATGATTATAATAATAAAGAAGAACCGTAACTGCTAGCTGTATAAGTAAAACTTCAACGTGGTATCAGAGCAGGCTTGAAAGAGACCAACTCACAGTTTATAAGAAGTGGCTAGCTTCAATGCACCCTCTCCAAGGTTTAGTTTCAGTATTGCAGCTGCTAGAAAATTAGGGTTTCTGCATAATGCTAAGTGTGACGTTTTCCTTGTTTGAGGAGGACATTGGAGAAAGTAACCACACCTAGGAACTCGCCCTAAGAGGGCGCATCTAGTCCCTGGATCAGAATTCCAAAATTTGAAGTTTGAGAAATTAGTGTTTCCTCATAAAACCCTAAGTTGCAGTTGTAGTACCAGTTGCAGTTGCAGTTACAGTATCAGTTGTAGTTGCAGTTACTTCGTGCCAGTTCCTTCATGCCAATTGCAACACCAGTTGCAGTGCCAGCACCAGCTGCAGTACCTGTTGTAGTGAAAGTTTTTGTGAAGTGTTGGGACTGATTTTTATTGTCCTAGTGCACCTTACCCTAGAAAATCTCCAGCTAACTTTAAGTTACAAGTTGAAGCGCCTTTGAAGTTTTAAAGGTTCGTTATTACTTGCAACTGCTGTTGAATGGTGCCACTACCTGTCGATGCTATCAGAGGTATGTACTTACATATGTTTAAAGTGTATCATTATTTTAAAGGGTATTTGCAGGAGAAAGGATCTTTTGTCTAAACAACAATCATAGATCCAGAGGGATCTTAGATCCAGCACATTCAGAGGAACAATGCACCTCAGGTTTGATCAATTTAACATCCCTCTATTTGTTATGATCTTATGAACATCTACATTGTATTTTGATCTATTTAAGTTATGACTACCATACTAAGCATTGGTCAAAATCAAAGTCAAGAGTATTAGATTGATTAAGGTTGAGATTATAGAGTTTATTCTCTAACTCAGATTCCTGTCAAGTAAGCATATTATCTTAGTACAGAGGACAGGTTGAAGAGAATACTTGTCATCTTGAGTGAGGGAGACTCGGAAGAAAAGCAACAATACTCATTCTTGAGGACAAGACTCCAGGTTCCAGGTTTGATTGATTAAGTTGATAAGATTAAAATTTGCACATGTCAAGTTTGATAACTGCCTCATTACAAGTAAACACTATAGTTGTGATAGCAATATTTGAAAAGTTTTATACTTGGTAGCATGTGAGCATTATTGAGATAAATGCTTATTGCAATCATCTACCATATATAACTAACATCTCCTCTAGGAGAAACTTCTTGTTTTGGTTCCAATTTACCATGGAGTAATGATTGATCACAACACTAGAAGAGTGTTTCTCTCATTCCTTATTATTGTATTTCTTAATTTTTAACTTTGTTACAGGCATGTCACAAGTGATAGCTTTAAAGGAGTTACTGTGACGATCGTTCTCACTATTGTTTTTATTATTATTATAAAGAGTATTATTCTTGTCTATTGTTTCTCCCTTTTTGTTCTTGTTCCGAGCAGGTCACAGGTGATAACCCTGAGGAAGTTATAGTGACGATTGCAGGAGGCAACAAATTAGATGAGACATGGAGCAGACTATCCAAGTTGTATACATGACCGTATACATCCATGTACCAAAGAAGAAGAAGAAGAAGAAGCTACTTTTGATAGATACAGAACATCTCATATGGAGATAGATCAGGAGGACTAGAAGGCTCCAAAAATGACCGAACAAATCCCTTTGGTGCAGTTAATCACTCTTCAGATCATCATAAAGAGTTAGTAGAGCCAGAAGGGCCTACCCAGAATCAATGCAATAACCAAAAAGAGACGAGCATGGGCCTGTGACACTTTGCAGGATGCAAAGACATATAGCATTGATTTGACATATCAGAGGGAGTAGATGGCTCCGAAGATTATATAGACTTGGAGGGAGCATGGAGACTCATACTGAGCTTGATCTCAGGGAGGATCAGATGAGAAAAAGAGACGTCTTCAAGGACAGACAGATAGATGCCATGAGTTGAGAAGACTAGATCGTAGCTTCAGAGACTTCTAGGAGATGTGAAATCTCCTGGGAAGATTCCCTTGTTTCAGTGACAGAGGAGGAAGCCAGTCAGAAGGACTAGTATATGGATTTTACCTTGAGACTAGAAGGGAAGTCAGTGGTGACTTCCAAGATTGATCTAACATATCAAGCATGTTGCAGATAACAATATAAAGATGTAGAAATCCTAATTTGTGTCCAAAGGATTCTCTCAACAAGAGGAAGAAGACTATGACGAGACACTTGCTCCAGTAATCAGAAGAAGTATATATAGAACAACCATGATCCATTAAAAGAAGTCGATGAAGTATGAAATTCATGGGGAGCAAATGAATCTGTCATCGTGATGGAGTAGAGGAGCTACTCTCAGAGTTCAGCAGCTACAGTGAGAATGGAGAAGTAATTCTCAGTTTCGGAAAAAGCAACTGCAGGTGCAAGAGTCCCAGTTCCAGAAGGAACAGTTGTAGAAAAAGTAGAGGACATACTCTCAAGCAGTGAGACAAATAGTGCTTTGCAGAAAGCACATTGAACCAACATGATTTTGCAGATTGAGTTGTAGCTGAGCAAGTGTACTAGGTTGGTACAATGTGATGTGAAAATTTGGTTTCGAAGTACAGGACAGGAAGACTCGTGTCTGCAAGTTGAAGCAAGCTCTAAGAGCTTGGTATGGCAGGAATGATAGTTTTATGATGAGCTTGGGCTTTACCAAGAGTAAAGTTGATCCCAACCTTTACTTCAAGATTGAGAATGATGGACCAATTGTATTGTTGCTATATGTGGATGACTTATTCTTGACAGATGAAGAAAAAACTCATCACAGATTGTAAGAAGAAGCTTGCCGCTGAATTTGAAATGAGGACCTAGGCCCGATGCACTATTTCTTAGGTCTTGAAGTATGGCAAAACCCAGAAGAGATTTTCCTTAATCAAGGAAAGTATGTTGTGGAAATTCTGAAGAGATTCGACATGATGGACTGTAGAGCCATGTCCACTTCTATGGAGACAAATCTGAAGTTATTGGTTGATACTTCGTCAGAAATAATTGATGTTACTCTACATAAACAGATGATTGGTTCATTGATGTATCTGACGAATACCAGGCCAAATATATGCTTTGTTGTGAACACCTTCAATCAGTATCTGGTGGAGCCCAGACATGTTCACCTTGTAGCTGCAAAGCATGTGATGAGATACCTTAAGGGTACGTTGGATTATGGTCTCTATTATACTGGAGACTGTGACTTCAACTTGTATGGCTATATTGATTTAGATTGGGCTGGAAGTGCTTCAGACAGAAAAAGCACTTCAGGATGTTGTTTCAATTTGGGGTCATCCATGGCTTCATGGCTAAGCAGGAAGCAATCCAGTAAGGCTCTCAGTACGATAGAAGCGGAGTACATTGCAGCATACTCCGCCAGTTGTGAAGCTATATGGCTTCGAAAGTTGCTGACAGGTCTGTTCGATCTGGAGATGGAAGCTACCATGATTCTATGTGATAACCAGAGTTGCATAAAGATGACAAAGAACCCAGTGTTCCATGATAAGACGAAGCACATAGAGATCTTATATCACTACATGTGTGACATGGTGCAGAAGGGAGCTATAAAGCTCCAATATGTTGACACAGATGAGCAGGTTGCAGATGTGTTGACTAAGCCTATGTCTCGTGCGAAGTTTGAGTACTTTCGAGACAAGCTTGGTGTAGTCCGAAAGGACCTCCCTCGAAAGGGGGAGTGATGCTAATGATACTATGGTATCCTGACCAATAGCGGTAGCTCAGTTAGGATTTTATATATTAGGGGACTGACCATCACTGGGCAAATCCCGAAGGTCCGATAAGGACGGTCTGTCAGAGTACCTATGCAGGTATATGCCAACTGTGATCAGTAGTGGTAGCTCAGTTAGGATTTTATATCCTAGGGAATCTTATGATTCCTGGGCAGTTCCAGAAGATCCGGTAAGGACGGTCTATCAAAGTACCACGTGGTAGCTCAGTTAGGATTCTATATCCTAGGGAATCTTATGATTCCTCGAAGGTCCGTTAAGGACGGTCTGTCAGAGTACCACAGATGTTGTTGTTGATGCACCTGCCTCATTCTGTTGCCACATATTGATGTTGTTGTTCCATCTTCGTGTTGTTGATGATATTGTTCTAGTTTCGTGTTGTTGGTGTTGTTGTTGATGTTCTAGCTTCGTGTTGTTGATGATATTGTTCCAACTTCGTGCTATTGATGTTGATGTTCCAGCTTCATGTTGATGATGATGATGATGATGTTACTCCAGCTTTGTGCTGCAGATGATGATGATGTCCAGTTTCTACTGATGTTGATGATGAGAAAAAAAAAATTGATGACCTATAGATATGATAGACAGTGTTCCCGACGTTGATGACAATGTCCCCTCCTCTTGATGATGTATTGAGTCCAGTGAGTTGTTATTAATGTTGTCAGTAGAATACCCTTATTGTTAAGGGGGAGTGTTGAAATATTGTAACTTCGAAGAATATTCTATATGAGAGAGAGTGTTAAATAATATTATTATATTATATTTATTGATTAGGCCCTATTGTACCTTTGTAAAAGTTGTTCATATTGTGCCTTGACAGTTAAATATAAATTAAGAGGGTAAAGTAGCAGGTCGGCCCAGACCTAATTATACGATGGCTAGACCACTATTTATAAGAGAGGCCAGCGCCTCATTTACATACATCACACTAGCTCTGCAGCTATGAAGAAGTATGCAGAAGTATGCAAGTCTTGGAGGAACTGCTACTGCAGCTAAGTGTGACGTCAAGAAGGGTTCTTGGTCAGTGTCGTGGTATCTCTTGGTTAAAGTAGTGCGCTACTCTTCCTAGTGAAGGAGTAGAAGAGGATCTTTTGTTCGGTCTTTGGTCTATCTATATTGAGGAAGTTTTTGTTGGGTTTTCTCCCCCATGAGGGTTTCCCATGATAATCTATGTGTCTCTATTGTTTCTCTGATTGCCTCTCTTTCAGTGATCTTATTTATGCAGCTAATATGCTAAATGATTATAATAATAAAGAAGAATCGTAACTGCTAGTTGTATAAGTAAAACTTCAACATTTGGGAGGTAACATTTTTGGTGCCATCACCAGGGATAAATTCCATTCTCCAAGAAATTTGAAGACTATGCTTCATGACACATTTGTGAGAGTGTTGTATTGAAGATCTCTTCCTCACATAGCGACTCCGTGCAAGGACAACGGCTTTGTTCCTTACAAATGTTGACGACATTGTTGGGTGTAGAGGTGAGCACATCCATCGATCTTCAAATCCTTTTGAAGAAGCTCATATTGGCGACTCCACTCTTGGTATTAGTATGAGGGATGATTGAAAAAGGGTGGTACTGGGTCTTGCGGCTAGGGTTTCCTCAGTCGCAGACCCCTCTCCCTTTCTACGGCGCTCTCGTGATTGTTCTCCCTTTCTCGGTGGCGATGGGGCAAATGCGGTTGCGGTTCTGGTTGCGATCGTTGGAGATTTCTTCTTCATTTGTTTCGAAGGTGCTGAGGTTTCATGTAGCCCTTGTCGCGAGTTCTTTGGCGTTTTCCTGAGAGGATCCATTGCTTCCGGAAGCTAGTTGTGCCTTCCAGTGGGCAGATCTGCTTGTTGTTGGAGCCTCTCGATTTTTTTTCCTCCCGGTTTGGCTGCATTTTTTGGTGGTCTCGAGTCCTGTTGTGGACTCTTGTTCTTGATCCGACCTCTTGTCTGCCGAGGTCCCAGTTTTCTTCGAATGAGTCGACCAACGTGTTTGTGGGTTCTCTTCAGACCTAGTATTATGTGTGTCATTTTTGTTATTATTCCTTAGATTGTCTTTTCATATCTGATATTTGGAGCCTAACATGTCTGCTACGGGATTCCAGCCCACTATCTCTTCAACCTCTAGTGTGCATGGAGGTGTTTCTTGAAGCTTTTTGAGGGTTTGGTCCTCACCAATCCATCCCTGCTGGTATGTTCAGGGCTTGATGCAATGTCAGGATTTTCTCGGTGGTCTTAGTGACCGGGATTCCTTGCATCCCTTTCGAGTCTGTGGTGTGGTGTGGATGCTTGGGTTTCTGCTTCCTTTTTGGTGGGGTCTGTAACAGAGCTTTGAGGTCCTTCTTACCAGCGTGCAATGTTGATTTTTTGTTGCTGGGGTCAACACTTTAAGGTTCGTCTAGGGCGTGCAGCTTCTGTTTCTCCTCCTCAGTGGTTGCAAGCTCTCTTGTGGTCCCAATGGATCCTATTCTCGAAGGGGTTTTTTTGCCGCTCATGCCTGGTCCGTCCAGGTTCTCTTCTGAAGTGATTTTATGTCGTGTTATTGGCTGTGTTTGGTGGCTATTATCTGTGTTAGATAATCTTACCATTTTCAGCAGCGTATCTTTGCAAAACCTTACAGTTTTGGTTCTATACAGAATCTCTTTTTTCAGACTTTAAACTCAAACACCTTGTTCTGGGTGAAAAACTTTAGTTTTTTTTGCTGCTCATGCCTGGTCCGTCCAGGTTCTCTTCTAAAGTGCTTTTATGTCGTGCTATTGGCTGTGTTTGGTGGCTATTATCTGTGTTAGATAATCTTACCATTTTCAGCAGTGTATCTTTGCAAAACCTTACAGTTTTGGTTCTATACAGAATCTCTTTTTTCAGACTTTAAACTCAAACACCTTGTTCTGGGTGAAAAACTTTAGTTTTTAAATTTGCCATTTCCAAGGCCTCCCTTCTTGGCTGGAAGTCTGGAAATTTCTTAAATATATATTTTCTGGTACATATACTACACCCATGAGGTGTTGTGCTCCTTGAAGCACCTACAGAATGTAATTTTGTCTCTTCGGATGAATAAAATTACGCTTTTTTCCATGGAAAAAAAATCAGTATGAGATATGATCATTATTCATTGCAAATTTTTGTTTTCATCCTTGTATTCAAGACAAGGAAGTAAAGTAAAAATGAAATGGCCCCCATGGTTGGCCAATTTGTTTTCTCCTATTGATTTCTCAAATATTCGAGGGTTCCCTCATGAGAAACCAAATGTGGATATGGATTCAATTCCACAGTTTGGTGGACATGAGGATTCAGCCATACTACACATTATTTTTCATGGAATTCAGTTTCATTAAATGGCATTATTCATGAAGATGTTGTAATGAGGTTGTTGCACATGGTCTTGAAAGAGATGTGATTCAGTGGTTTAAAGTTTAAACATCTTGGTAGGGGAGAAATATCATCTTTTGCAGGTTTTGTTGAAGCATCTTGCAAGAAATGGAGGCCAAATGATCATGAAGAATTGATGCCCTATGTTGAACATATCAAGGGAATGTATGGTGTGATAAACAAAGAAAATCTTGTTGAGGAAGCTACTCAATCTCCTCTTGAAGATAACAAAGCCATGGAAGATCTTGTTGCACCACCACTTGAAGAACACAATGATGAAGACTCTTCTCACATTTCCGTTGAAGATCAAGCACGTGAATAAAGCATTGTTGAAGAAGCGCCTTATTCTCCCATGAAAGACCTTGATGACAACCTTGAAGATGACAGCCCCCATGCATCTATTTCTCCTCCCCATGAGGTTAAGGGTTTGGTTACCATACACTTTCCCAAATTTCCGAATTTGATGATCTTCCTTGTTATGATCTTGAGAGGGATATTCTTGAAGACAAACCCGCAAATAATGATAAGGTGGCAAAAGCATGTACCTCTCCATTTGATGAAAATAATGGCACCCTAGGGTATAAAGTTATGGACATCACTATTCAGATTTTTTATCATGATAGGAATTGGAATTATTGGAAACATTATGGAGATCCTATTTATGATGCATATAGTGATGTGTCCATTGAAGAAATTGTAGATTTTGAAGTCTATGGGAAGCCTAACATAGAAGAAATAAATTCAGAAAATTTGCATGATATTTTTCAACCACATGTTCCTATTTATGATGCAGATTTTGGGCAGCCTCGTGAAGATATTTATGTAGATTGTTTTTTCCATGTACTCCCATCTCTAAAGAGAACTTGTTGCAGCATTTTCAACCATGTCATATGAGTTGTTGTGCATATTTTTTCCAACATAAGGAGCAGATATGTGATGCCAAAAACGCAGAAATTTACCAGCCATCTTCTTCCTCGCATCTTGGTGAAATTATGCATGATTTTCCAGCTATAAATGTACTTTAGTCACTGGAAATTGTATGGTACAGCAGGGTTTTAATTGCAAAAAAATTCAGCCACCTTTTCATTCATGTCCTCTTGTGCATGCATCTTCAGCTATAAATGCTATTTTTGATGTAAAAAATTGTATGGCCCAGGCAAACTTTTCATGAGGAGTTACTTTGCAGAAAATTCCATCCCAATGTTATCAGAACCGAAAACCGGACCAGACCGGTCGACCCCAAAAAATTGAAACCGAACCGCACCGGGAAAAAACTGGTCGACCAAAAACTACATAAAATATTCAAAATTTGAAAAAACACATATATTCATGTGCATCAATACGAATCCAAACCATTTATACACATATGCAAATATTCTCATTTATATAGCGAGTAAGAGTGCATATAACCAAAATAGCACCGAGTGCAATACATATCTGAAGTTTTGAACAAAAATACATCAATAAAGAGGCTTTAAATGCCCTCTAGAGTCCAAAAATAAGTATAGTATACTGTATGATACTACTAATCATCAAAATAATAACATAGATACTACTGTACCACCTAACAAACTCAGCTCAATAATTCCAAGGAGCTCAAATGAATAGTGTGAATGAAGTAGATGGGGGAGGGGGGGTCTTTAAATAGGTTTGAGGGAGGGCCTAGGGTTAGTTGGTAGGCCCCCTCAACGACAATTTAATTTTTTTGTCTAAAAGAATTTGAAATTCGCCTTCAATAGTGCGTCGTACATGTTCTGTACGAAACCGGATGGTTCCAGTACGGAACCGGCCAAAAACGGTTTGGTGTGGCCGGTCCGACTATTTTTGGGTTGGAGGCCAGCCCGACCGGCCAGTTTTGCTAGACCAGGCCGGTTCTGATAACATTGTTCCAGCCATCAAAAGAAGTGTTCCAAGCTCTATATGAAGACCTAAAAAAAAATTCTAAAGCAGGAATTTTGTCTCATCTCTCACATACATCTTGCTTGGATGATGGTCGTGACATTTTGGATGATTTCGTAGAGCCCCCTAAGCCTTTGTTGCTTAAGGGAGGTAATGATGATGTTGTAAAAGAAAATATGGTATTGTTTCATGAGGTCTATTGTAGCATTGATGTGTATACCATCCCTATTCAACTTGGATAGAGGAGGCTTGTAACGGTGCATGCCATTTTTGGGATGAGTTTGATGTTTTATTCCAGCCATTGTCTCATGGAGATTCCAGCATGTATGTGCTTCACTCTTGAAATATCCTTGTTTTGGATGATGACCAAACACAAGGGAAGAAGTCATTGAATTGATGAGATACTAAGGTTGTTGAATTTGATTTATGAGTTCACCTAGCATGTTCATTCTTTAATGTTAGAGTAGGATAGGAGAAAGAATAAGCTCCGTTGAGCACTAGAGTAGCATGAATAAGCTCAACATGTGAGTATTAGATTTTATTTCATGTTGTCACTGGCATTGTTGGCTTATGCCTTGCTTTGTAAAGTCAATTTTGAATTTTTGATATAATGGACTATGCAAATGTGGTGTTTAGGGATGTTGATGTGGATCCATCCAACATTTTTTTTTTAAGGATGGAGGTCATTGCAAATAGGTACATGCCAAGACTCTAAGGTTCTCATGCACTCCTAAGAAGTGTACATGTCCCCGAGTTGGAGCCAAATGTTACCCCTCATTTTGCATAGGGATTGTACTAGTGATTTCTTCACTAACCTTGTGATTTTCATCACAAAAAGTTTTGGATAGTGGGGGTATTCACTTGGTTCCATGGATCGTTGATGACATGGATGATGATGTGCTAGAGGTTTGATGATGTATTATTGATAATATAGTATTCTAGTCTCCACTCCTTACTAGATAGTTGTACATGAGAATGCATAGCTCTCTTGGTGGAGCCCCCAACAATCTAGGGCTAAGTGGACATTGCATTGGCTTCATCATGATATTTGGCATTTTCATAATTCCCAAGGAAATTCACAACTCTCGAGGCACTAGTCACAACATCCTGGGCAGTTTGGGGCTATTCTTCATGCATTGGACCTCTCATGCCATGCCACATCCCGGATTTTGGAGCGGTTAGCTTATTCACACAATTGTAGGCATATGTCACATGGTTTGATGAGTCAACTACCTTGGAGGATGCATTTCCTAGCCGTTTGATCTCTTACTTGGCATGTGTGAACCTCCCTTGACTTGAGGACGTGGATGACATGATTTGAGGGAGAGTTCATACCCTGGAGACATATTGTACATGTTTCACATCTATCTTTGTATTTTATGTATTTATTGACTTAGTCTCCATTAGTCATTTGGAAGACCAGTCAATTGTTAGATCTACTAAGCTAGATATAAGGAGATAGATATTATTATTGAATGAGATGGTTGATGAAGCCTCCTCTATAAAAGAGGTTGCTCCTCTCATTCCAATTCGTTGTTGTTGTTGGCTACTTTTGAGAATATAATTTTGTTGAATATCTACTTATTGAGGCGTTGGTGTCAATTCTTCAAGCTCTTCTATCTTGGCTTTCTATTTTGGTGCATTAAAGGTTAATTGTGAATGTTCAAGACTACTACAAGCTTACAAGGTCAATCCATTTGAGGGGTAAGATTACCACTTGGAAGGAAGACATTTTGGGGTAAATCATCTCCTTCCTTTGTTAGTCTGATATTTGCTTAATGTCTTGCTTTATCTATCTCCTTTGGAACCCTAGCAAGGGTATAGGTATTTTTATCAAGCTATAGTTGATCTTGTTGGTGGAAGTGCTCCCTTTGGGACCCCTTCTAGTAGGGCCTTGGTCTCCATAATTTATCTTGATTAGATAGGAGACTATTCTTCCCTTTGGGTTATAGTCTCTTAATCCTAATCCTTAAGGATAAAATAGAATAAATTTGAAGAGGGGCATTCTTCTTGACCCCATAAGCCCTAGTTGGAATAAGGCACCTGTCTTCTCCTAACAACCAACCAATACTACAAAATCTAAATCCTTTCTTTTATTTTGTTTTAGAAAGAAATCTACGGAAAATCAAAGAAAAACATTAATTAGATTTATTTCCTAGCATAGCATAAAGTTAATTGCTCATTTGATTTTCTAGACCAGAATAAGTAGGGTTTAAGATTAGTTTCTTATCTTGAAACCCTAAAGAGGCAAATGCGTCCAACAGCACCTTGGAGGAGGTTAACATAGTCAACCATTAAATGACAAGCATTAAGAGTCAACCATTAAATGCCGAGCATTAAGAGTTTCTAGTAGTGACATGGTCAGCCTTGATCATTTTGTATTTTCTACTCAAGTCTAACTTAATACAGCAAAAAGGAAGATATCTTCATCTGCAAATCTTCTCTTCTTTACTTTTCTGCAAATCACTCCTCTTCTTTGTGCATTTAAATACTGTTTTCAGCCCATGGGCATAAAGAAGAGCAGGATATCACATAAATTATATGAATTGCGGTGTTTCCTGCAAGATAGTTTGCCATTGCACTTTGCATTTTACAAATTGGAAGATCAAGAAATTTTTCATTGATCTTTAGTGCAAGGCAGATGTAAGAAGTTCAGAATCCCCTTCTGGTGAGTATATGCAATTGGACATGAATAGAACAATGTAAATATTAGCATCGTTTATGTTATTGATTTGTGATAAGGCTCTTTCAAAATTAGGAATATATATATATATATATATATATATATATATATATATATATATTGATTATTGAAATGTTGATTATAAAAGATATACTAAGATCAACCAACAAAAAACAACCTTTGTGGGAAGAAAGACCACCATTCAAGAATGAACTTATCACAACAACTAATATGAAACCATTTAAAGCTATATATGGAATCTGGATTCGACCTTCTTATCAGTGTTGATCTTGCAAATTTCAAAGGAAGAAAGGAAATCTCATTCATAATACTTGAGAGGACCCAGGAAAAATTAAAAATTTGGAAAACAAATATGGAAAGAACACAACCAAGAGCTAAGTTATACCCAAATCAACACTAAACTCTAAGATCATATGATGTTGATTACAAGGTCTATCTAAGAGTCGAACCAAATAACTCACAATCGATAGGAAAATGCATAAAGTTCTCCCATAAATATTACAAAGCGATAACTCTCCTAGAAAAGATAAATCTAGTTGCTTACAATAGTTACCACCCCACATTTAAACAAAACCAATATTTTGTGTAAACTTCTTACAGAAAGAATTATCCAAATTCGACAATATGTGAGCAAGTTGCATGGATGTACAAGAGATAGAACAAAAAGTACATGATCCCAGAAGAGTCTTGAGGAAAGAACAACTAAACTTCAATATTGAGAAATAAAAGAATATTTGATAGAATGTCAAATAGATTTGTTGAATATGCCACGAAGGAACTAGCAACCTTTGCAAGAGAACTTGATCTCATTGAGAACAGCGAGTTTCCCAACGGAGATAGAGATGTTTTGGTAGTAGTCAAGCAACCTTCAATAAACAAAGAACTAACCTCTTGTATATTTTAAGTGACTGAGAACAACCTAAATCCTCAAAAAGGAAGAAATGCTCACATAAAAAAAGACAAATTCTTCAAGAAAGAATCCAATTTAAATAGGAGTGACTACAATTAACCCTAGAAAAGGATTGAATTCAAGTTAGGATGACAAGCCAAAACACAAAATTGGTAGTAACATCCGCAACAATCTGGGACAACTGGGTCATCTTGATATCGGAGAATTTTGACGAAGTTGCAATAATATAAATGTTGTAAAGCTAGGGCATGTTTTTACACAAATTTAATTCAATCTTCACTATTAAATGAGTGACCAAATCACTCTATTAAAGCATCTTACTTCTTAACTTCAAAGCTTCTCTATCTTGACCCACATTTGACATTTTGAAATTATATCAAAGGCGTAAATGAAACATTATAGGCAAATTAAGTTATTCCTTGGTAATGAGCATTCAATAAAAAGCATATTGCGATACTTCTGTCTATTTTAACAAAAGGACATCCTTCTTCAATTTATTATATTTCAATTTTCTATATTTCCATCTTCGAAGCTTGGCAAGATAGTATCAAAATCAACATTGCCCTTTGCCAAAGCTTTTCCTAGACAAAGAAACATTATGCATTTACTCCAATGTTGCCTAAATGCAAGGGAACTTTGCAAAGGTTCTGCAAAGTTCCCCTCAATTGGGTAAATGCACTGCTAGGAGACATTTACTATTGTGATCAAGACACCCAATCTGCATGGCAGCTTGTAAGGATCAAAATTCTCTACTTCATCTAGAAGGAGCAGAATTGTGATGCGAAAGAGTCCATGAAAAAGTTAAGTATGGACGAAAGCAGAAGAAAGGGGAATGCACAAATGAAGTTAAGTGCACCGGATGAAAGCACAATAGAAGTCAAATTCATGTGCATGAGGAGTTCAAGTGCATAGAAAAAAAATGCACGCCGAAGAGATACAAAAGAGATGACAAAGCATGGCAAGTGCACGCACCAACAAATGCGCCAAGGGAAGTTGAAGGGTTGTGCACAGAAGGTGCAGCAACATGCGCATGATAGTTACAAGAGTTATGAAACTGACGAGGAAGACGAAGCGACATGAGGACGCAAAGGAGTTACGAGTCATGATGGTGACAACTGTGAAGGAAGCTGAAGAGTCACTCGAGGGAGATGAACGATTAGGCTAGGATAATAATAAATAGGATGCAAACCAAGAGGATCAAGATGGTTATCCAGTCTTGTTGTAGAGTTGCAAAGTGTCGGCCATTGACCTCGAATAGAGCTACGAGGAGTGTTACTATAAAATTGTACACATATTCACATTTCTATTAATGAAAGTGAGTTGACAATTCCCCTTGTACCTGTGAATCTAGTTCTGTGATTTGTTTGTGTGTAGTGTATTTAATCCTGAAAAGTCAGATTTTTGTTCCAACTTGTATTGTTTCAGACCTTATGCCTAAGTCTGTGTTAGAATTAGGGCAATAAAGCAGAACAGAACTGTCCTTTTAAAATTTCAGTGAGAATAACAACTAAGTCTTATATTTAGAAAACAAAACTACACTGCTTGAACAGAGAAACAAAAATATGTGCTCAGATCTAAACTAGTTTAGATATTAGCTAAATCGTAGATCTAGAATAACCATCAATTCTAATCTACAATGCTGGTGTAAATCTTATACAGATCAAAACTCAAAATAAACACAAATTTGATCATGAACAATATAACAAACTTCAGAAACAAGTAATAACAACCAAACTCAAACTAATGCCCAGATCTGATAAAGGTAAACTGATCTAAGCAAAGACTAATCTATATAAGTAGATGGATGTTGATAGACAATAGATCTCATTAATGGAAAACTTCAGAAAGTAAATAACAACTTACAGATCTAACTGTAAGATCTTACCTGGAAACTTACCTCAAATTTCTGAAGGAGAGCAGCCACACATAGGTGATGTAAATCACTGAAAATATGCTCAGAAAAAGTCTAGTTCATAGATCTACCATAAAGGTTAGATCTCTTGCCAAGAGATGAATGGGTTTTCTTGGCAGTAGTAAGAAAAACACACACAAAAAATTTTGTGTTTAAACCCTTATGCTCACAGAAAACTTCAAGAACCCAAACCCCAACAAGCAGGATTAGCTGTAGCTAAAACTAGAGGTCAAATCTGTGGAGAGAGGCCATAGTCCATGCAGAACTGAGGTAGAAAGGTCACGGTTCAGGCAGGGAACAAAACAGGGATGAGGAGGGCCACAGCTCAACAGGAAGGGAGCCGAACTACCACAGGAAGGGGTCTCACAAACCAAGCCACCACAGGAAGTAACCACAAGGGGCAGAGACACCACAGTAAATCATCAACAGGCTGCACCTTACCACAGCGAAGAGCCTCAAGGGTCGAGCTTACCACAGCAAGGAGTCAAGGGCTGAACCACTACAGCAAAACCTCAAGGGCCGAGCCACCATAGCAAAGTCTCAAGGGCCGAGCCACCACAGCAAATAGTCAAGGCCGGATCACCACAGCAAGTCCTCAAGGGCCGCACCACCACAGTAAATCCACAAGCAATAGTTGCAATAAGGGGGCCGCAGCAAAATAAGGAGAGATCCACTCACCTAGGAGGATAGCACAAGAGCATAAAAAAAAAATGATTGAGGTAAGGGGGGGGTAGTCCTCTATTTATACTTTTAGGCTAGGGTAGAAATAAGGGTAGTAATAATTAAAGTAACTATTAAAATAACATGTTTAAATTAATTAATTTAAACATGTTATAATTAAAACATTTTAATTAATACTTTACTTTAACCCTTAAGACAAAAAATAAAAACCCCAAACAAACACAAGCAAGGGTAAAGGGAGTTTAGGTGGGGTTACATAGTGGCAATACTTGTCCATTCATTTTCAAGGTGACCTTATTAACTTTATCATCATTGCATATGGGATACATCCCTCATGTGGTCATGCTCACCTTCAAGGAGGGTCATACACCAACAAAGTACTTGATCAAGGATCAAGTTGCCCCAGAGCATTTCTGGGGTCTTATCCACCAAGGTACAAGACCAAGGATCAACCCATGCCCCAGGCATGGGTACCCTGGACCATGTCCAGGGGCCCTAGACATATCTAGGGATTTTAACTGCTTCATCCCAGACCAAGAACTCCAGTCATATGTTGGGGGCCCTCTCAGGGGTCTTTACTGCTTGGTCCCAGACCAAGAACCCCAGGTATATACTGGGGGCCCTAACAAGGGTCTTTTTCCATGGCACTGACTGTTTGGTCCCAAACCAAGTACCCCAAGAGTGCACTGGGGGCCCTAGATCTCGGCTAGGGTCTTTTCCATCCTCCCGGAGAATGGTTCTTGCAGCTGCTATAAATTTAACAGTCTGCACAGTTCATAGTTCTATGCCAGCAGGTGCTCGTTTCAAATACCCTTGGGGGAGGCACACTAGTCTATGTCGACAAGTTTACTAGGGATGCCATCCACAATTGTGGGGAAGCATCCCTTAGGTTTACCCGCGAGGTTTTCCTTAAGAAAAAAATTCTGCAGAGTTCAAGAATTGAAAGATTTGGGCCCCCTCTCAGACTCAACATAGCAACAATGACCAAAGGGAACAATCTCCTGGCTGAGAAAAAATGAAAAAACAAGGTCAAAGGGAAGGCCAGAGCCTGCACCATTAAAGCCCTTGTCCCTGGAGCCCCGGCCCCCATTATGTTACTAGGGATAAAAAGGAGGCCCAGGCAGCAGCCAATTTCTACCATACCAGATTCCCTAATTCAGTTAAGCAGAATTAGAGGAAATGAAAGGCACCATCAGAGAGAAGACAGAAATTGTCCCATGAACAGATTTAAGATGAGTTTGAAGGTTATATTCAGGACCCTGGATTTTCAAGAACACTGGATACAAAGTTTTTTAGAATCACTGACACATACTAGCTAATCAAGGCCCTTATTTCCCAGGTTATGGAGGAATGAAACCTGCAACAGCAGGATATCCTCCACAAAATTGACCTGGTAGATGGTAAATTTGCAGCAGTTTGTAAAGCAATGTCTGGGATTGAAATTAGGAAAACAAGTCTGCAGAGTTCAAGAATTGAAAGATTTGGGCCCCTTCTCAGACTTAACATAGCAACAATGACCAAAGGGAACAAACTCCTGGCTGGAAAATAAGGAAAAAATAAGGTCGAAGGGAAGGCCAGAGCCTGTACCGTGAAAGCCCTTATCCCTAAATCAAAAGAATCCCATATTTTGATTATAGGATTAAAAAGTAAATAAAGAAGGCATAAATACAAATATAAATACACTTTCGAATCACATGCGCCCCATTCATTTCATCATTTGTCCATAATAAATGGGAACAAAAAAATAGAAAAACTGAACTTACACTAAAACCCACTTGCCCTGCAACAGAGATGGTGCTTCAGTTGGAACAGGGGTGGGATTCTGAGCTTCAAGCTGAGAAATCAACTCCCCAATTTCAGCCCTAGTCTGACTGCTAGCTCTCAGTCCATACTCAGTCCCATAGAAACAATCCACCAAACATTGCTTAAGCTCTGAAAGCCCACTATCTTCAGCACTACCATCACGTTCCTTAGGTGATAGGTCAATTGCTGTACCGCGTTCATCGTCTTCCAATGAAGGTGGGTCTGCATCAGGCAGCCTTGTCTGTGCCGACTCGTCATCTGGGACAGTCTTCTCCCCCCATTCATCAACAGACGTGGCAGAAATAAGGCCATTTCCGGCTGAGTCGGCACCACCCACATTGCCAGGTGGGCTGTTGGATTCTCCGTTTTGTGGGTTTTCCGCCCCTGAGTTGGGATCATTTCCCCTTTCACCATTGCTGAAAATGGATGGTTGCCTGGGGGTTCCCCATTCATCATCATTGAGGGTGGGTGGGATGTCATCCTCTATTTGTACTCTTGGGCATTGGAACCTCTGACCTCTGTTGTAGGGAGAGGGAACTAAGGATGATGAGTGGACAATGTTGAAACTGAAAATTGGGGATTTGGGTAAATCGGTGGTGGCTGAGACAGTGGGGAAAGTAGTAGAGCTTGCATGGCGTTGAAATGAAAGGGGACGAGGAGATATGAGAGTGGGTTTTGGCAGCGGAGATGGAAGAGGAGGATGATTTGTCTTGTGAAGATTCTGAAAGGGCTTTCCAGTTGCTAGCAAAGCCATAGTCATTGCCTTTGGGCACCTTCAATTTCTGGGATGAAAGATAAACGAATTGAAAATATCCAAACGAGTTCAGCGATTCGTTGTGAATCCATGGAGACTGATGTCAACTACAGGTAGGATGACAAAGCAACCAAATGGGCGTATTGCCACGTTACTTATAATTACTTATCCCAAAGATATGAGAGATTCGTTGGGAATCCCGAACCCCTGGATACTCCGAATAAGATGACAAAGTAACTAAGTTTGTCTATGGTCAATTTAATTATAATAATAATCAAAGTTTAAGTTTATGGCAGATATCAAATTGGTCAATTTACTTATAATACTCAAAGTTTAAGTTTATAGCCTATCAAATTGGTCAATTTATTTATAATAATAATAATTAAAGTTTAAATTTATCTTAAAATAATAATACTCAAAGTTTAAGTCTATAGCCTATCAAATTGGTCAATTTAGTTATAATAATAATAATTAAAGTTTAAATTTATGACCGACATCAAATTAGTGTATGGTTTATTTATTTATTATAATAATAATTAAAATTTATAATAATCAAAATTTAAGTTTATGGTTGATATTAAATTGGTGTATGTATTATCAATTTATTTATAATAATAATAATCAAAACTTAAGTTTATGATAAATATTAAATTGATGTATGAGATTTTTCTTATAAATTTAAACTTGTAATTTTTTAGAAGTTAAATCATAATTTATTTCTTAAAAATGGATATTCACTTAAACTTTATATTTAAAATTTATGTATAAATTAAAATATGTATTTATATGACAAAATATGTATTTGAATACATTGTCATTATAACATCTTACAACTTAATCTCTATAATTAAAAATTATATATTTTAAAAATAAAATTAATTATAATATTTTTTAGAAAAAATTAAATTTAAATAATAATAAAATTGTTTATTTAAATTAAACTTAATTGGCATTCATTATATTTATATTTATCAATTGAATCATTCAAATTAAACCCGTTACTCATATTACATTTACTATATTTATATTCCAATTAAACTAAACCAGTTATTCATATTTCATTTACTATATTTGTATTTATTCTTAATTGGATATTTATTTTTAAAATCAATAATATAGCGAATAAAATGTATTTATTTTGAAAATTATTATGTAAATTTGTATTTTAAAATATATTATTTCATTTAAAAATAAAATATAATTTAAATTAAAATTATTATCACTTAAATAATTTTGATTTATCTAATTACTAAATGAATTAAATTATAAATAAAATTATTTATCAAATATTTTATATTATTTTATTATTAAACCAAAAAAAGTTGAACAATTTATATATTTTATTAATTGGCAAGTGCCATGGGTTTTAATGGACAACGTGAATGGACTTATGCTTGGAGGTTGGGAGTAACTACCACCAACAATTATGTGGAGTTATGAGTTTTATTCCAATGAATTAAGATTCGCATTTTCATAGCAATGCAATGCAAATTACAAAATTCATTATTTCCCAAATGAGAGACTTAACGTCATCTAAGTCATCATGTCTTTCCATATTGACAACTTCTTTCAAGATTGACCATTAGAATTTAAATAATCTCATTGTGTTTTAAGAAGGTTGAGTATTAGATATTGTTTTCGGGATTAACTACGTAGTGTAAGTCATTAATCTATGATCCATATCCATGAGTATTAGTCGCAACTAACTAATAATTCTCATGATTTGAATAGTCCACTTAGCACTCATTGCATCAGGTGATGCTCACAGGGGTGAAGAAATGGGATTAAAACCAACGAAATGAATCGCATAGCATCAATCATCACTTCCGGGGCTTGCACCCGGTAACCAGGACTTCCCAGGTGGTCACCCATCCCAAGACGCCTCTAGCTCAAGCATGTTACTTATTAGACCAACATCACTCTACATCATACTTGAATATGGCTCTTTCTTACCTTTAATCATAACAAAGGTGATAGTTAGCTTATCAGTCTAAATACCATTACTCTTTCATCTTATCCTATTAGCTTGTAAACAGTTACATTTTAACCATAATCAAGAGTAAGTGACTCCCGAGTTGGGCCTAGCAATCCACATAAGAGGGTGGGGTAAATTCATGAAGGTGGGTAACACTTTCGTGAGAATGGGGTCTCAAAAATTCTGAAAGACCTTTTTTTGGCCGAACTAATATTTATTTCGGCCGAAAGTCCTATTTTTTTGGCCGAAACATTTTTCGATCGAACCTTGGAACGTCAAATCGAACAGTACCGTGACGATGCCCTTGATTTTCGTGTACAATTTTAGCCACATGGATTTTTTTCATCCGGTGACATCTTTTCGGCCAAAAGATGTTCCGATCGAAATACACTTTCGGCCGAAAGACCTTTTCGGCTGAAAGAATCTTTCGACCAAAAGAACCTTTCGACAGAAAAAACATTTATATGTTAGTCGCACATCGCTCCTGCAATAGTTTTTACGAATTGTTGAATAGGAGCGAGCAGACATTGTGGACGGTGTGGACAAATTGTTGAAGTGAAGCGGGTGAACATTGTTGCGGGCGGGCAGACGTTGTTGTTGCGAGCGGGCAGACGTTGTTGTTGCTTGCAGACGGATGTTGGAGCTGCGGGCGTTCAGGTAACTTCTAAATTTTATTTTTAGTTTTAGTTTTAGTTTTAATATTTTAGTTTTATTTTTAGTTTTAATATTAGTTTTAATTTTTACAAATTTAATTTTAATATTCAGGCATGTCCATGTACATGGACAGGGCCAAATACGGCCCTGTCAAAACTCTAAATTTGCAAAATTTAAAACCCAGTTCATCCCCCTAATCTATAGAAGCCATTCCATTATGAACGATGAGTTTTATTCCCATATGTTATAGATAAAACCTGCTTGGTACTTATGCTTAACTATTCAAAGTAATTGATCTCCATATCTGATAGTAATGGTAAAACTACTGATAGAGTAAAGTATAAGCATGTAGAAAGATGATCTCCCTATTTGTACTAATTACATGTAACAAGCTTAAAAGATTAGGGAATATGAGTAATCTAAACTAGAGAAGGACTAGGATATTGAAACTATGTTAAGCTTAACCATCACTAATCAAGTTGACATTTATAGTAGTCTATGTTTTCCATTATTACATGTAGTTAAGTAGTAAGTTCTATGAGTGCCATGATGCTATGAAAAAGAGATAACATACATGATTTGATTACATAATTACACTTATGCAATACTACTCATAGGTCACGTATGATATATAAGATCAAAGTAGTGAATGATTATCATTGGGATCCACATAGATAAGATCAGTAATCAAAAGGATATTGTAAACATAACTCTTACTACAAGGTTTTTATGGTTATACTAGTAGTGCCAACTTATATCCTGTAAGTTGTAATACAGAAGTTGAGTTGCATGTTTAAACTAGTGTACTTACATCCTCATTACGAGCTATACACTAATAATTACATAGTCTCCAATACTTAATGATAAAAATATAAATTTATATATAAATTCTTATGTTGTATGAATACATGATACATATATATACTAAAGTATGGCAATTTGAACTATTATAAAATGAATAATTAAAAAGAAAAAGAAATGAAATGAACAAGAGTTATGAAGAGTTATTAAACTTGATACGTGTTTGTTATCCCTTATTAGTCCCTGTCGTAGGCATAGAGGAACTATAGCGATCGATAATTCGTTGACTTCATATTAGTTTGTCCTTTGACCACAAATATTTGCATAATCTTTATTGTTGGAGCTAGGGAACTAAAAACATTGTTTTTTATATACTAAAAAGTATCATATATGTAGTGATTTGATTGGATAACAGGTTGGAGGTCTTATTGTTGACTTCGTTATTCCCAATGTTTGATATGTTAACATATCCATACTTTTTTATCGTGTACAGTATTTTTGAATCATATATTTTTTGTATGTATTGCTTGAACGTGGATTAATGTTAGCATTAGTTCGAATGTTTGTCTTAGCATTTTCTGCTACCTAAATTTATGGCAATGTTTGATATGCTAGCATATCCAAAGTTTGGCCTTCGAATACATTCTCTAGTGTTCAAACTATTGTTACATAAATTTTAATAAAAAAAAATTGGGTACGTAAGAGACCTGCCACATTGCATTTTTTTCTTAAATATTTACAGAGCATTTCTGACAGACTTAAATGTTTACCTAACAGGCTTGGCAGCGTTGAATGTTTACTTAGCAGACTTGTTACAATACATTTTCTTCCATTTTTTTTTATTTATATGCTTCACCAGCATTGTTGGTTCACAGGTTCATACTTGCTTTTTGCATCTCCATTGATTTCTTATTTGCATGTTGTTGTTCTTCTTGTTTGCATGTTCGTCTTGTTGCAGTTTGCACGTTTGGGGTTCTGCAACTGCGATTGGAACTGCGTCATTTCTGGTGGGTTGGTTGATGCTTACTTCTTTGTTCGTTGTATGTTGTTTATTGTTGTTTGATTCAACTTTGCAGGGTTGGGGTCCTGCGGCTGCAGTTGGGCATTTTGGTGCTTCTTAACTGGGTTGTTATTTGCTACTTATTCTTGTTTGCCCAGGGATTGCAATGTTGGGTTGATGCATCCGCAGTTGAATCTCTTGTTACATTGTTTTGCAGTTAACTCTCCATAAAATACTATTAAGATAAAATAACATACAAAAAAATTGTAGTCGATGTAAATTACATCTCTTATGCGTTGAACCAGAGTTTGTCGGCCTGAAACTATATTTCATAACTGGCGATGTTTTTTCCATGGTTTATGTCTTACTATGGTCTCATAGTTATGAGAGTAAGTTTTGTTGTGTGAGCGATTGTCACAAACCCACTACGAAAATGAAGATTTTTCGTCGAATTCTCGAGGGTCAGAATCCCCGAAATCCTACGGGGCTTAGCACAAGCTAGTTCTCCCCTTTTTCCACCTCCATGTGATCGTTGATCCTGATCACAGGTCAAACAACTAGACGCTTTTTCTCATTTCGCGACTCAGTGTTATAAGCGAGTCAAGACTTTCGGCTCTACAAACCCCGAACGTCGAACTGCCGAAGAGGCTTCGATCAGCAATTAGCCCCCTGGGCTATGCCTTGGTCCACAGGTCCTTTTCGGTAGTTCCCCTGTGTGAACAGCACTAGGCCCGAGCTCCACCTTTCCCAAGCGACCACAGCGCTATGACCAAGGCCTATTCCCAAAGGCGCTTGTCGCAACTCGCCATCTCGCGAGTTCGCGAGTCGAAACTCCTGACTCTTCCTTCCCAATCTCGCGATACCCGAGATCACGAAATGGGTATAGCTCCTTTCTGTCAGCGCTTTCCGCGCATGACCACTGGCTAGGCTAAACGCTAGCACCTCTCACTACTTGCACCTTCGTGAGTTGAAGGGTTGAGCTCCTGTGCTCTTACTCCGCGAATCCCCGAGACGCGAGAAGTCAACAGAGCATTGACTCCTTTCTCCAGGCAACACGTGTCCGCCTGTCAACCACGCGGGCCCCACCTTGTGGTTCTGCCACATATTCCTCACTTGTGCCTCGGCTCTCGGCACTTCGCGACTTCTGATGTTGAGAAGAGGTCCTCTCAACCTCCGAACCTCCAAATGCACGATACGCATGATAAGGCCTTGATCCAACGGTCCTCCCGTTCCTGGATCCAACGGTTTAGATTTTTCTCCTCGTGATTTTGCACTTTGTGACTTCGTGAGTTGGGGCACTCAACTCTTGCGCTCTCTTCTTGCGAAACCCCGAGATGCGAGATCCCAAACTCGGACCTCTTCGGGACTGCCCCGGCCCTAACCACCTTGCAACCCTGCAAGATCCAATGGCTATCGGTTGTTCGCCACTTCTATCTCGAAGTGTCTCCACCATCCATACAACTTCTCCCATGGCTGCTTCTATGGCTTAACTCCCTCGCAACTCAGTGCGATCCAACGGACCACAACATTTCGACACTTCTCTACGAAGTCTCTCTGTCGTTCGTTTCTTCTCTCTTCTGCGTGCATCTAAACGTACATTTTCGACGACCCAGATCTATTTCGCTCCAGCTGATCTAACGAAAATCATAGCTCCTCCTTGAGCATGCGCTTCTCTTCCTTCTCCTTGGAAGATTTCTTAAGTATCAAAGGTCTCAGCCTTTTCTTCTCTTCTATGATCTTTGCAGCTACGGCTCTATGCACAAAATGGCACTATCCCTCTCGAGCTTCTCTTCTCTGGAACCGTGAAAGATTTCCTCAACCTCATTGATTCCTACAAGGTCTGCGCACACGACAAGGTGCTACATGTCCTCCTCAGATGGACGACTGCGATTCTCTCACGACTTCGCCACCCGCGAAGTCGAAAGACTTCCCGCTAGGACTTCTGATGTCCGAATCCCCGATATGGGTGATTTCGCGACACGTGTCCTCCCTCCAACAGACGGCTCAGGTTCTTTCGCGACTTCGCCGCTCGCAAGGGCTAGGCACTCACCTCTG
The DNA here is from genome assembly GCA_009831015.1 of Picea engelmannii. Classification (NCBI taxonomy): domain Eukaryota; kingdom Viridiplantae; phylum Streptophyta; class Pinopsida; order Pinales; family Pinaceae; genus Picea; species Picea engelmannii. Next base: position 398,794 of record ML776678.1, on the reverse strand, counting down.
TGAGTCCCGGTGCTCAAATCTCTGAAACGGATGATTCCGTGACACGCGTCCTCCCACAGATGGATGGCTCAAATCCCCTTTCGCTATTTTGGGACTTCTGATGTTGAGTGCCCAGACTCTCGTCCTTTGGACTCCCGAATTCCCAAATGCTAAAATCCCGATACAAACTCCTTCTCGGAACTTTCGCCCTTGTTCACGAGGGCTTAACCCGCATGCATCTCCTGACAGATCCAACGATTGTCGGGTTTTCTAACTAAGATCTGACGGTTCAGATCAGTCCCACATTGTGCACTCTTCCACTACTCCCTAGACATGGAAAAACCAACGATCCAGATACTCTCACGAACCTTGGGGATCTACGGTCCTGATTTCTTCGCCACTCATGAAGATAAAGGAAAGGGGTTAAGGCATGTAACGCCCTCATTTCTTCCTCCAACCTAACGGTCGTGAATGACCACAGATCTTCCGATGAGATCTCATCCGTCGATCAATACCTATCCCTACGTTGTTATTTCGGATTTCAAGAAGATCATTCTTCCTCGTATAGGGTTACTAAGACTTGCGCCTTCAAATCCTTTTCCAAGTTCTTGATAAGCTTTCCAAGAAGGATATCTCTGTGGAGAGATCGATTCTGGGTATTCCTGGGGACGAATAAAGGTATAGATTTCCCGAGAACAGACTCGAAGTCTGAATTAATTCAATATATATATATATGTGTGTGTGTGTGTGTGTGTGTGTGTGTGTGTGTGTACAAATCTATCTATAAACGTAAGCCATACATGGTCCTTCCAACAAAAGCATGCAACCACCATTTCTGATCAAACACCACACAGATAGTCTTATACTGAAACCCTTCATGATTTCACAACTTATGAGCATAAATTTCAGAATATACATTTCAAGATACAAGATGAAAAACACTTATCAGAAAAACACCAGAAGTGATACAACTGCTGAGAGGGGTGCTCGTTTCCACCCAACCGTAGGCTCAGCGACTCCCAACAGATTTACCACTAGCCACCCTCGAGCTGAGACCACGATGTTGCGAGACTGCGTCTCTGTTTGTCAGTGACCGAGAACGAAGGTTACTCTCTTTATTCTCTCTTATCACTCACTCTGTATTTTTCCAGAGTTCCCTTCCTTCCCTCGCGTCTGCCCCCTTCTCGCTTCTCCCTCACGCCTTTTTCCTCTTGCGAGGTTGCGTGTGGCGCGATTTCCCTCGCACTGGTCAGGCCTGACGTCTCTACGGATGGGCGGTTCACCCCCCCCCCATCCCTCATTACTCATGAGGAGCCATCTACCTACCAATCCTGGCGAGTCAT